>CM065464.1:43349683-43374683 GCA_032872475.1 Leptopilina myrica (nomen nudum) | reverse complement strand
AGAAATAAATAAATAAATAATTGATATTCTGACAAGAATTTTATTAAAATTCTTTGAAAATAATTGAATTACAGAGATAAATTTTATTATTTATAAAGAAAATTGAATTTTTCATCAGATTTAAAAAAAAAATGTTTAAAAGTAATTGAATTTTGAAGAACAATTTTGATATTTTTAAAAATAGTTGAAATTGTGGGGAGAATTAAAAAAAATTTGAAAATAATTGAATTTCTGCGATGAATTTTCTTTTTTTTTAAAGATAATTGAATTTTGCAAAGAATTTTATCAGAACTTTTGAAAATAATTAAATTTCCATGTTAAATTTTATTATTTATGAAGATAATGATAATTTGACGAGAAATATAAAAAAAATTTGAAAATAATTGAAATTCTGCGAAGAATTTTATTACTTTTGAAAATAATTGAATTTCCATGATGAATTTTATTATTTATAAAATTTTGTCGAGAAATTAAAAAAAAAATTTCTGAATGTAATTGAATTTTTGCGAACAATTTTATTATTTATAAAGAAAATTGAATTTTTGATCAGATTTTTTAAAAAAATGTTTAAAAGTAATTGAATTTTGAAGAACAATTTTGATATTTTTAAAAATAGTTGAAATTGTGGGGAGAATTAAAAAAATTTGAAAATAATTGAATTTCTGGCATGGATTTTTTAATTTTTTAATATAATTGAATTTTGCAATGAATTTTATCAGAACTTTTGAAAATAATTAATTTCCTATGATGAATTTTTTATTTCTGAAGATAATGATAATTTTGACGAGAAATTAAAAAAATTTTTAGAAAATAATTGAATTTCCATGATGAATTTTATTATTTATAAAATTTTGACGAAAAAATTTAAAAAAAATTTTGAATGTAGTTGAATTTATGCAAAGAATTTCATTATTTTTGAAAATAAATGAATTTTAGAGAAGAATTTTATTATTTTTAAAGATAATTGAAATTATGACTGGCATTTTATTAAATTTTTTTAAAATAATTGAATTTTGGAAAAGAATTTTATTATTTATAAAAATAATTGAATTTTTAAACAGATTTTTAAAAAATGTTAAAAGTACCTAATTAAATTTTTGCCATGCATTTTATTAAATTTTATTAAATATTATTCCAGATTGTTTGATGTTAAACAATGTGTTGGCGAGAAATGTGATTTTTTTACAATTTTGACAATTTCGTGTTTTCTTTTTGGCATTTTTTTGTCCTAAAATTTCATTTGACTTTTTTCCGTCATTTTAGGAAATTTTATGCGACTTTTCGTGACTTTTGTTGTGAATTTATGCGACTAAAGCGACATTTTTTGAGTCTTAAAGACGATCCGAGCCCTGACTGGATTTTTGATGAAACTGTCGATTTTTTGAAAGTTTTGAAAGAAAATTTATTCTAAACTTTGTTGGTATTATTAAAAAAAAGGCTTATCTGCATTACTTTCAGAGAAATAAATGAAAATGTACTTTCATTCACTTTTATTTATCAAGGTTGTATTATTTTTCAGACTGATAATACCACTGCATTTCTTCGTGCTGCTCGCTCAGGAAATCTTGAAAAAGTTATTGAATACCTTGAAACTGATCTCGACATTAACACAGCTAATTCAGTAAGTAATCTTTTAAAAATAAACATTAGGTATATGAAATTTTTTTTTAGGTTTCCTCCTGTGCAAAATAGATTTTAGAATATATGACGTGTACAAATTTTTGAGGTCAATTGTTTAAAATCTATTTGTGCTTTCGTTCTCACCGACTTGAGAAATATATAGTTTCGATAAAAATGCAAAAGATGTTTAAAAAAGTACTTTATAGCTATGCATAACTTGGAAACTTTTTAACTTACTTTTTAGTCAGCTATTTTCAAGTCATAGCAATCTTCTCCTAAAGTGGAAAAAATTTCTCAGGCTTCTTTTTGTTGTCTGCTGCTTTCAATTTTCGAGCCTTCTTTGGGGTCTTTTGCGTTTTTAAATTCGAATCAGTAACACGCTGTTGGTCGACATTTTCACACATTCCTCGAAAATGATATATTTCTTCATCGTCAACCAGATTGTGCAAGACAAAATTTATATTATCTTGTTTTTAAATTCAAAACTTCTAATTCGGTGTAACTTTTTTTCAGAATGATTTAAATGCTTTGCATTTGGCTTCAAAGGATGGTCATGTGGAAATAGTCACAGAACTATTGAAAAGAGGTGCTAAAGTCGATGCTGCTACAAAGAAAGGAAATACTGCCTTACACATAGCTTCTTTGGGTAAAATTAGTTTTCTTTGTTACGATTTTAATGTTACGGAATCATAAATGAATGAGTATCCCTCTCAATTCTCGAGCATTATTATGATATGCGATTCCAGTTCATTATTTTTGAATAATGGATCCTTTTTGGATCATTTTCGGTGTCTAAAGCTCTAATTAATACCGAACAAATTTTAATTTACAGCTGGTCAATCGGAAACAGCGAATATTCTCATCCAATATGGAGCACAAGTCAACATTCAATCACAGAATGGATTTACCCCGCTTTACATGGCTGCACAAGAAAATCATGACAATGTTGTTAAGATTCTGCTCAGTAATGGTGCTAATCAAAGTTTGGCAACTGAGGTAAGTTCGGTTTAATATATTTAAATATCTACAAATTCTTCCGCATGAATACCGCCACTCATTGTCAGTGTTTCGTATTTCACAAATCTTTAGCGTAGGTCAAGAATAACCGAAAACAAAAACTAATTCTTAAACGAACATTGTTCTTGTTTGCTACAGGATGGCTTTACCCCTTTGGCTGTTGCAATGCAGCAGGGACATGATAAAGTAGTTAGTGTTCTTCTAGAAAATGATTCCAAAGGAAAAGTAAGACTTCCCGCACTTCATATTGCTGCTAAAAAGGATGACTGTAAAGCTGCAGATCTACTTCTTCAGGTTAGAGTTATTTTCCAGTTGCTAAACCCTTTTGGAACATAACTATTAAAATAGTGTGGCAAAAAGTCATAGTCAATGATTGTAATATTTTAATACAAGGAAACAATTGTTTTAGAATGATCACAAACCGGACGTTACCTCAAAGAGTGGATTTACTCCTCTTCATATAGCTGCGCACTATGGTAATGAAGAGATTGCAAAGCTTCTGATAAAAAGACGTGCTGATGTAAACTACCAAGCTAAGGTGAGAGATAAAACAACTTCAAATTTAAAAATACTTTATTCCTAAAAAAATTGTCACGCTTAGGAGAAATGAGGAGCAATTTTTCAAAAGTTGATAAATCCATTCTTTTTTAAATTGAGATAAACACATATTTAAAATATTAAAATCCTTAGAAATCCATTTATCACTGTTCAATTTAAGAAATAAAATTTATTAATAAAAAATTTTCAGTTTAAAAAATATTTTGGCCCAACCTTGATGATTTTTAATTTCTATCTTTTTATTAGAAAAAATTACCAAAACCTTTAAATTCCCTATTACAATAGAATTTAATTACAAACATAGCATTTTAAGTAGAAAAAATATTGAAAGTCCGTAACTTTGCTTGAAGTCCGTAAAAGTCCATTTTTTGAAGAAAGGTCCGTAAAGTCAGTAATTCGGTTGAAAAAGATCCGTAAAGTACGTAAATTATACGATATAATTTGAATAATTTTAGAGAAATTACAAATCATTGAAGGAATTCAATTAATTTCAAAAGTAATAAAATTCTTCACAAAAATTCAATTATGTTCAAAAAATTTTTTAAATTCTCGTCAACATTTCAATTATCTTTAGAAATAATTAAATTCTTCTTTAAAATATCAATTATTTTCAAAAAATTTAATAAAATACTTGAAAAAATTTCAATTATTTTCAAAATTGTTCCTCAATTCAATGATTTTTAATATGTATCTATACTATTCTAATAAAATTTTCCAAAAGAATTCAATTATTAAAAAAAAATCTACTAAAATTCTACACAAACCTTTTATTATTTTCAAAAAATAATAACAATTTTACAGGAATTTCATTATTTACAATTTTTTTTATAAATTTCTTTTGCAATATTCAATTATCTTCATAAATAATAAAATTTTTACATGTATTTAATTTCTTTGGCAAATAATAATATTCTTATTAGGAATTCAATTATTTTGATGAATAATAAAGCTAATTTTCAAAATATTTAATAAATTTCTTGGCAAAATTTCAATTATTTACAAAAATTTTCCCTAACTTAATTTTTTTTAATATCGATTTTAATAAAATTTTGCAAAAGAATTCAAATTATTTGAAAATTGATTGATACAATTCTTTAAAGGAATTCAATTTTAAGAAACATATGTAATTATTCAATAAATTGTTTTTTTTGTATTTAAATAATGAAATTCTCGTAGCATTTTCTCATAAAAATTGATTTAAAAATGGATTTCAGTTAAAATTTTAGATTATAATTGAATATTAAAAGTATTAGAGCGTAAAGTTTTAGAAATAATTAAATTTTGAAAAGGTTTCAGATTCAAATCTTTGAAAATTTGAATTTTTCATATTTTTAACTAAGTAACAATTCTGTGGAATTAAATTTTTTGAGAAATTTTAATTGCGAATTTTTTGTTATATTATTTGAAGTTTTTATTTTCTAATACATATTTAATTGAAGAATTTACTAATAATTGAAAAATCAAATATTATAAAGAAATGGATTTGAAAATTGTCAAAGAACTTTTTCGAAAATTATTAAAAATAATCGATTTTAAGAAGAATTTTAGTTAAAAATTCTTGAAAATAATAATTGAGTTGATAATGATTTTATCACTCTATATTTAATTATTATAAAACATGAAGTAATCGATCGCTCCGAGTTATCGATATCTTCATGATTTTTTAGTTATGAAAAAATCTAATTTATAGTTTGAAGTAAAATGTTCTCTTATACATTTTTGTCAGTAATTGGTCCGTAAATGTTCCGCAATTTTTCATTTTTGGTCCGTAAAGTCCGTATTTTTAAATACTTTCACTGGTTCGAGCTCTGTAATCATCAGATCAAAAACCGCATCAAAAAGGCAAACAGTACAGATAAAATCATTCACTCATGAACCTAAAACCGACTTTACCGAACCGAACCGAACTTAAAATAGCGGAACCAATATGGTAGACAAAGAGATTGACAATTGACAATTAACAAAAATTTTTTTTTCAGTTTAATATTAGTCCATTACATGTAGCAGCAAAGTGGGGCAAAAACAATATGGTAAAGGTACTTTTAGAGAATGGAGCAGTTATTGAAGCGAAAACTAAGGATGGGTTGACACCACTTCATTGCGCCGCTAGATCTGGTCATGAGGAAGTGGTTTCGACTCTTTTAGAAAATTCCGCACCTATAAGTGCACGATCGAAGGTGAGTTTTGTTGGATGAAGAATTGTAATACTGTAAATGAATGTAATACTGTAAATATATTGTAACTTTGATTTTAATGCTACTACTATTAACCCATTAACTGTCGATGGCAAAGAATGGTCGTCAAATCTTCGCCATGGCAATTAAGGAGCTAATCTCAATGAATCTATTATTGCTAATCAGTCTGAACACTAATTTTAAAAATACTTTTTCCAGAACGGATTAGCACCTTTACATATGGCATCACAGGGCGACCATGTAGATGCTGCGAGAGTTTTATTGTATCATCGAGCACCAGTTGATGAAGTGACGATAGACTATTTAACATCTCTTCACGTAGCTGCTCATTGTGGCCACGTTAGAGTGGCGAAACTACTTTTGGACAGGAAAGCAGATCCAAATGCCAGAGCTTTGAATGGTTTCACTCCGTTACATATTGCTTGCAAAAAGAATCGCATTAAAGTTGTCGAACTTTTGGTAAAACTTGGCGCATCTATTGAGTCAACGACAGAGGTACAAGTGATTCTGAACCAACTTTCAATTTTGCTAAACAAAATAATTTCCCTTCACTAGAGTTACGAAATGCTTTATATGTAAATTAATTTGTTTCTTTTCGCACCTTTGAAGATTGGTCTTTTAGGACTATAAGGTTTCGTTTTTATATAGAGCATAGTAGTGACTCTAGTTTTGAAGGATAAATCTTTTAAATGCTACATATTCTTACAGTCAGGACTCACACCGTTACATGTTGCGAGCTTTATGGGCTGTATGAATATTGTCATATTTTTGCTTCAACATGAAGCGAATCCCGATGTTCCGACAGTGAGAGGAGAAACACCATTACACTTAGCAGCTAGGGCGAAACAAACGGACATTATTCGTATTTTACTTCGAAATGGAGCGAAAGTTGATGCTCGTGCGAGGGTACGATTGCTAGTTCCCTTTTTTGTAACGAATAAATCGGCTAGATTTTTAGGTAACTATTTTTAACATATGGCAATTTGTTCTTTAATTACAGGAGCAACAAACGCCGTTACATATTGCTTCGAGATTGGGGAATCTTGATATAGTGATGCTCTTACTGCAACATGGTGCTGATGTTGATACAACTACAAAGGATATGTACACGGCTTTACATATTGCAGCAAAAGAAGGACAAGATGAGGTAATGTATAAAGAATTCTCCGAAATAGCGGATCACATCAATGAGTTAAATATGTTGTATCTGTTTTGTGCACGGCACCGTGAATATTTAATTTAAGCTTTTTATCATCTTCTATAAGCACATTTTGTTAAATTTTCTTTATTTTATCACTACCGTTATTTTGTATTATTAATTTATTATACATTGTTCACGACTTACAATTTTATATAATCACTTATTATTTATTGTACAATGATTAATAAAATGATTTTTTTGTTGAATATGTTTTATTTATGTTATATTTTTACAGTTATCGTTTTTTTCAAGGCATGTTAGACGAGACTATTTTGTTTCTGCACATAAATTTATAGTTGCGTGTTTGATATTATTTTTATAAAAAGTAATATAGCGAAACGAAGGGACCTAAAATTCAGGTCCCGAAGAGATTACCTACTGAACTTGTACGTTAATGGAACAATAAGTTATCGTAACCTAGGTGTTTACCTAAGTATCCTAAGTAACCTAAGTCTTAACTCTTCTACGTACCATGAGTCTAGTTGCAACAAATAAACCTTAACACACGAGACAAATTACAACATACAGCAAAATGTTTATAGATTATTACACATATCTTAGAAAACTTGCAATTAAAGCAGTTGTTAATGAAGAAAGTATTAAGAACATATGTAGAAGAGCTTTTCAAGTTCCTCCATTGTTACCGAAAAAGAGAAAGATCAGAACCAGTAGTGAGCCAACAAAAAAGGGTAAAAAAGTTTGTTTAATTATTAAGATTCTTGAATTTTAAAGTCAGTTATACTGGACGACATCTCATCAGTAATAAAAAATTACTGATGATACTGAGTGAAAATTGAAAGTCGAAGGTAAGTGAATGTAATAAAAACAAAATATAAGACAATAAGAAGACAAAAACAGTAATCCTGTCACAATTATCTTTATCATATTTGCTTTATTGTTTCTAACGCTTCCTAGTCCTACTACTAATTTTTTTTTGTACTAAATCCACTACAAAAACTGTATGTTTTGAACAGGTTGCCGCGATTCTTCTTGAAAATAAAGCATCTATTAAAGCAGTGACGAAAAATGGATTTACACCTTTACATATTGCTTCAAAGTATGGAAACATGAATGTCTGCAAAATTATTCTACAAAAGGAAAGCAAACTAGATGCACAAGGAAAGGTTCGTTTCAGAAACTCCTAGTTTTTTTTGTATCTTAATTATTAGATGAATATTTAAAAAATTGGAAATTCTAACACAAGAGTTTTTAATCCAAAAGTTTTTTTTTTAATTTTTAATCCAAAAGGAAAAATGTTTAAATTTCAGATAGTATGCTACAGGAAGTAAAGCTACCATCACTTAAAAATAAAGATCATTTTTGCCCAGGATAACAATGATCGCTATTTTTAAACAGTTCAATAAATAGCTCTACTTCTTGACGTCTGCTATCGAACGGTGCACTTCAATAGGTACTAAAATTGAATTAAAATTTTTGAAAATATTTTTTTCAGAACAACATAACTCCTTTACACCTGGCTTGTCATTATGATCATCCAAATGTTGTACAATTATTGCTGGAGAAAGGAGCATCTCCTAATATTACTTCTCAAAATGGTCACACGCCGTTACATATTGCAGCACGAAAGAATCAGGTAATATGATTGTTATATTGTTAATATCATAGTTCCAAATTTATAATATTAACTGAAGATCACATCGATTATTTTACTTCTCGAGTCAAAATTCCTTAAGTGTAACAGATTTTAAATTTACTCTATTCAATTCAAAACGCATGTAAAATTTAGCCTTTATCATATAAATTTATTAAACAGTTCAAAGGATTTTGAAAAGAATTCAAATTCTTTCGAGATATTAACAATTAATGTTTAAGAGTGAATACAGCTTTTAATATTTTTTTCAGATGGATACAGCAACCATTCTATTAGAGCATGGGGCTAAAACAAACGTTGAATCGAAAGCTGGTTATACTGCATTACATTTAAGTGCACAAAAGGGACATTATGATATGATTAATTTATTGATTGATCATGGCGCTGATCCTAATTACAATGCGAAGGTAATATATAAAATGTATTAATTTTATAGATAAAAATGCTGATTCCAAAGTAGTGCTCTTCTTTCCATTAGGACTTATATTTTTCATTGAAAGGACACCGCACTAAAAAAAAAAAACAAAAAAAAATTAAAAAACAAGCATCTTAAAATACATTAATTTGTAATCACTTTTAAAACGATTAAAACATCTTATTATATTTCCATCTTCTATCTTAGAAACTAATGCATTTTAAGATGCTTTGGATAACTTTTTGGAAACAACTTAAAAGTAAGACTACCAAAGTATCTTAAAATAAGATGCGCCTTCTTTTTACAGTGTAATTCTTCAGATTTTCTTCAGTTTTTTTAAACTTTACTTATATCCTGCTTTGTATATTATTAAATTTCTAGTTAAAGGTTTTCTGTTTAAAAAAAAGAATAATATTTAATATAAAATTTAATAAAATGCATGGCAAAATTTTAAATAGGTATTTTTAACATTTTTTTTAATCTGTTTAAAAATTCAATTATTTTTATAAATTTAATAAAATTCTTTTCCAAAATTCAATTATTTAAAAAAAATGTAATAAAATGCCTTTTATAATTTCAATTATCTTTAAAAATAATAAAATTCTTCTCTAAAATTCATTTATTTTCAAAAATAATGAAATTCTTTGCAAAAATTCAATTACATTCAGAATTTTTTTTTTAATTTCTCGTCAAAATTTTATAAATAATAAAATTCATAATGGGAATTCAATTATTTTCAAAAGTAATAAAATTCTCCGCAGAATTTTAATTATTTTCAAATTTTTTTTAATTTCTCGTCAAATTATTCTTATCCTTATAAATAAAAAAATTCATCATGGAAATTTAATTATTTTCAAAAGTTCTGATAAAATTCTTTGCTCAATTAAATTATCTTAAAAAATAAGAAAATTCATTGCAGAAATTCAAATTATTTTTTTAAATTCTCCCCACAATTTCAACTATTTTTAAAAAAATCAAAATTCTTCTTCAAAATTCAATTACTTTTAAACGTTTTTAAAAAAAATCTGATCAAAAATTTAATTTTCTTTATAAATAATAAAATTCTTCTCTTTAATTCAATTATTTTCAAAGAATTTTAATAAAATTCTTGTCAAAATTTCAATTATTTATTTATTTCTGTACATTTGTAATTATCTTTATAAATAATATAATTCATCTTAGAAATTCATTTATTTTCAAAAGTAATAAAACTCTTCGCAGAATTTCAATTATTTTCAAATTTTTATAAATTTCTCGTCAAATTATCATTATCTTCATAAATAATAAAATTTAACATGGAAATTTAATTATTTTCAAAAGTTCTGATAAAATTCTTTGCTCAATTAAATTATCTTAAAAAATAAGAAAATTCTTCGCAGAAATTTAGTTATCTTAAATAATAAGAAAATTCATAGCAGAAATTCAATTAGTTTTACATTTTTTTAAAAAATGTGTTCAAAATTTCAACATTTTTAAAAATATAAAAATTCTTCTTTTAAATTCAATTACTTTTAAACATTAAAAAAAAATCTGTTAAAATTTCAATTATCCTTATAAATAATAAAATTCTTTTCTGAAATTCAATTATTTGCAAAGAATTTTAATAAAATTATTGTCAAAATTTTAATTGTCTTTATAAATAAAAAAATTTATCCTAGAAATTCAATTATTTTCCATTTTTTTTTAAATAAAATCTTATAATATAAAATAATGATTTTATCACTCGGTCATCTTTAATTATTATAAAACATGAAGACATCGATTGCTCCGAATCGAAGACTCAGAGTGTTTGATTTCTTCATGTTTTATAACAATTTTTGTAAGTAATTTAATTTCAAAAAGGTTTGAATTTTAATCTTTTGATGAATTTTAATTCTTATGTAAAAATAATAATTAAATGTTTATTTAAAAAAGAAGCTATTGATGTTTTTTGAAAAAATTGAAAGAAATCTTGAAATAAACTTTACAGAACATTTTTCGGACTAAAACTTTTTCCTTTAACTTTATTTTTCTGAAAATTTAAAAAATTTCAGTCGCATTTTACTAGAAAAAAACTCGAAAAAGTCGATTAGTCGCATCTTTAAAAAAAAAAGTGGAAAAAAGTCACATTTCCTTAGAAAAGTAAAAAAAAAGTCGAAAAAGTCGCACAATCCAAGCCCTGTGCGGGGTCTTTTTGAGGATTACTAACATTTAACTAAAAAAACAATTTTGTCATTAATTAAAAGTCATGAAAAATTCGTTAATAATTCAGAATCTTAAATACATTTTAATTTTAAAGAATTAGAAATTTTTCCCCCTAATTTAGAAATTTAAATAAAGTTTTTTACAGAATGGACTCACAGCCTTACATTTATGTGCCCAAGAAGACTTCACTAGAGTAGCTTCAATTTTAGTAAAAAACGGTGCAAATATTGAGAAGGAAACTCAAACTGGTTATAGGCCAATACACATTGCAGCTCATTTTGGAAATTTATCAATGATACGATTTTTATTGAAGCATTCTGCTGAAATCAATGTTAAGACTAACCAAAACTACACTCCGTTACATCAAGCTGCTCAACAAGGACATGCCCACGTTGTGTCTGCTCTTATAGAAGGACAAGCTTCACACAGGGCACACACGAATGTAATTATAAATTGTCCTTTTCTTTTTAATATAATGTTACATGTTTCTATTTTTTCTAATACGTTTAATGTTATGTACTAATACAAAATTGTAATTTTAAAATTGATTGAAGTTAATTTTATAATTACTATGTTTCATTAGGATGGATTGACAGCACTGAATATCGCTCAAAAATTAGGATATATATCTGTAATAGAAGTTTTGAAAGGACTATCTTATGATAGCGAAACACAGGATAACAAAAATTGGGAAGAGAAATACAAAGTTATCGCCCCTGAAAGTTTGCAAGAAACAAGTTTCATTTCGGATTCTGATGATGAAGGAGGTACAGACTTTAGAATTTTTAAGATCCAACTTTTTTTGATATGCAGTTTTTACTAGCACATAAAGTGAACTTAATTTTTTCCCCAAAGTATTTTATAGAAAAGATGGAGAACATATCTTTTTTGACTCATTATTTTTAGTTGCTGTTTTTTACAATAATTTTGTTTTACATCCTCCTGTTTTTAAGTAATTGTCTCTATAATTACAGGGTCAGACACTTTAATTAGCGAACAACCATACCGATACTTAACCGTAGATTTAATGAAAAGTCTTCGAGACGATTCTCTTCCCATTGATGTAACTCGCGACGACCCTGTACACAGACACGGTAACGAATTTTGTTTCCGAAAAATCCTTAATTTATGTCAAAGATGTTCTAACAAAAATCTTTGTTTTACAGTTTCGAACGAAGAAAAGCAACAGTTTGTTCAGAGCAATAATTACTGCATAGGAGAAAATTTTGATAACGATAATTTTGGATTCGGGTAATTAGATTTCGGTCACTTATTTGTAAACTTACGATCATCTTGTTCTATCGGACTTTCATCCTTAATATTGTTCTTTAACAGTTTACACAAATAGTTTTTAATGTTTGCCTAATTTTTATTTGCAGGAAACTTCACTTCCGATCGTAAGTATTTTTTGAATAATTCGAATAGCTTTTACACCAAAAAAATCGATTCTATATTAACAATCATTGAAATCAGATTTCTAGTAAGCTTTCTGGTGGATGCCAGAGGTGACACAATGAAGGGCTGTAGACATAGTGGAATTCGAATAATTGTTCCACCTCGAAGAGCTACAATGCCAATTCGTGTTACTTGTAGATTAGTAAAACCAAATAAAGTTGTAAATCTTCCTCCATTAATGGAGGGAGAAGCTTTAGCAGCTCGCATTATTGAGATGGGCCCCGTTGGAGCTTCATTCTTAGGGTAAATATTCAAATTTTACTAATAGTTTACAGCAAATTCTAAAACATTATTATTTGTACGTTTACTTGTTTATTGATAACAAGAAAAGTTTAATAGTAACAAAAAGAATGAATCTAATGTAAGTACTAAAGATATACACACGAATTGTTGAAGAAGATGAAAACTTTACTACTAATATCCTATTTTGTATATTATTAATTTTTCAAAGAAATAATGAAAAGGGGTTTTTTCCAGACCTGTGTTAATTGACATTCCAAATTTTGCCGCAATTCGTGGCCAAAACAGAGAAATTATAATTTTAAGAACTGAAAATGGCGAAACTTGGAAGGAACACGATAATTCTCTCGATGGTGATGACAATTTATTAAACACTACTTACGGTGAGTGTCAAAGATTAGAATTTCTTTCGAATATTAATTTTTCAACTCAAAGGCAACAAGCAGAGTCTCAAGCTAATAAAAAGCTTATAGACAACATAATTTTAGTATGATTGGAACAAAATGTTAATGCCCTACTTTAATTATTGAGCGTCAGTTATTCTTTGATCTTGCATTGCAACATTTTTAATGATTCAGTAAAAGATTTCTAAAATAGATAAGTAACTTAATTAATTAATAGATAAGTAACTGCTCTGTGAGAAGCCTGACTTTTTTAAATACATCCTAAAAACAAGCTTTATGAGTGCTGAGAATGTCCCCACTGATAAAACTTATGTAACGAATATAAATTACAAATGATTCTAAATTTTTAATCAAATTGGATATTTTCAGATACCCAAATGAGTGCCTTACACTCGGGACGAATAACTCGTATTCTAACTAAGACTTTCCCACAATACTTTGCTATTGTTACAAGAATCAAGCAAGAGGTTCATGTAATTGGAGCAGAAGGAGGAATTTTAATATCCAGTGTTGCAAATCATGTCCAGGCAGTGTTTCCACCTGGTTCACTCACCAAAAAGATCATCGTTGGATTGCAGGTTGGTTTTTAAAGAGTGCACTTCTATTATTTGCGCTTACATCATTTTTCCTAGTGCGAAATATTAAACGATTTATTCTGCAATTTTAGGCACACGTGATACCAACCGAGCTAACAGCCAAACTTCTCGGTAACAGTGTAGCAGTTTCACCAGTCGTTACTATTGAACCAAGAAGAAGAAAGTTTCATAAACCGATTACCCTTACAATACCGGTTCCTCAGGCAGCAAATAAGGGAATGATTAATCAATACGGAGGTGAAACTACTTCCTTACGATTGCTATGCAGTATTGCAGGTAAATTTAATAAAACATCGAAAAAGGACTTTAATTTAGCTATAATTACCCGTATTTAAAAAGTTCTAGATATGTTTTTACTTAAAGATTCTTTTTGCTGTTAAAAGTACAAAAAAAGATTGTTCCTTTTGTTTTGTTAAAATGGTATTCTTTGATTGTTTCAAAGGCGGTACCAGTGAAGCTCAATGGGAAGATGTGACTGGATCAACACCGTTAACTTTTATGAATGATCGAGTTTCATTTACAACCACGGTTTCTGCCAGATTTTGGCTAATGGATTATAGAAGCGCAAATGATGTTCCACGAATGGCGACTGAATTATATAAAGAATCATTATTCGTTCCATTCATTACAAAGTGAGTTCTTAAAGGATTCTATTAATACAAATTTTGTAGATGTATTTATTTCTATTTGATAGTCTGCATAGAATAATATAAAAGAAAAACCCTCTAATTGTAAGTAAAAGGAATAAAAGAAATACTTTTAATTATCCATCTTTAAAGATATTTTGATATTATGATAACAGTCTTGAAATTAGATGAACACAAGTCTCTATCCTTAAGGGATCCGTAAACACACCTTCTGGGTACGAAACCCTAAACAAATTACACAAATTTACTATTCTCATGTTCTTTGGGTCGTGAATTAAGAATTTAAACTCGGTTTTTAAAATTATAAATGGGTGAATCCGATTTGTGGATGATCAAAAGTTTGTAAAAACAAACTTGGATAAGTTCTAAATCAGTTAGGGTCATGGGAATTTGAAGACTTTTAAAGAAATTACGAAGTATTGGAAAGGTTATTTTGAATTTTGTAAAACTATGTTAAACTAACAATAAGTGATTCCAAAAACGTAAGTGCAACCAATTTGAATTTTGAAATAGTAACTTAAAATCCATAACTATCCCAGTGGACACAAAAATCGCCGTAAGTTTTAAGGACGTTCCTAAACCGGTTTTAAAACGTTTTAATGTCCCTTACCAGACACGAAACGTTTTAGGAACGTTTTTAAAACGTTGTATGTCTGGTAAGGGACATGAAACGTTCTAAAAATGTTTTAGGAACGTTCTTAAAACGTAAGGCGATTTTAGTGTCCACTGGGTATGGACTCAAAAATTGTAGGTACCCTAAATTTTATGCAAAATCCGTTCAAGTAATCATTTTGTAGAGTTTGAAAGAAACTAAGAGTAAAGCGATTAATCATCGTTGTTTTACAATTTACCTTGTTAACCTTGTTAACATTTGTTAAAACTTGTAAAAATGTGCAGAAATTTTCATTAATATCTTCCAAATTTTTTCCATTTCAAGCTTTGTCATTTACTCGAAGCGGTTCGATTTAGTAGAAGCCACTTTACGGATACTCTGCATGACAGATGGTAAAGATGGAATGCACTCTCTAGAAAAGCAAGAAGATTTCTTGGAATTAGTCAAAAGTCGTGATGTAGAGGTAAAACAATATACAAATAACAATCCTAACATTATAATTTTCTTGATGTAAAATTGAAAAAATTTTTGTTTCCTCCTTAGGCTCTGGATGGGAAAAATTTGTATATAGAATTTAGTGGAAATCTTGTTCCCGTCACAAAGTCTGGAGTTCAGTTGAAATTTGTTTTCAAATCGTTTCGTCAAAATAGAATATCGTTTCATGTTAAAGTTAAAGATCCAACTTTAGATCCTGTGGCGAGAATGCTTTTCATGAGAGAGCCGAAAGTAGCTAAAGGAGAACCACCTCAACAACCAGTTTGTGTGCTGAATATCGTGCTTCCAGAAACATTTAGTAATTCAGTATTAAAGAACAAACATTTAGGTTAGTATATGTATAAGATATCATTTTAAATTTACAGGTTATTATTTTATTTAGCGTCAGAATATTTTACTCGAAAGTATCTAAAAGAGGAATTTATTTTATTCGAACCGTTTGACAGACTAATTCAGAAATTATTAGGAAAATTCCGAACAAACCGCGAATTCACCGGAATTAATTTAATTAAATTAATTTAATTTAATTAAATGTCCGTGTGCTTGGCCACACACGCGCTTCGTTTTACGCAAGTGAGTTGCAGGCGTACTACTAAAAAGTTATCCGCTGTAGATAATACCATCGGTCGATAAAACAGAACGCCGTATTATTTAGATTCATAAGCAATACTTTAGGGTCTTTGATTAGTCTTCTGGTGCTCTTAAATTCCGCGTTAAAATGCGTATCACTGTTTTTAATAACTATAAAATAATAATAATTGAAAGTGAAGTGATATTCGAGTGAAAGTGAAGTAAAAGTGAAAGTGAAGCGAGAGTAAAAAAGAGTTTAAGTTAAAGTGAGGTGTCTATGAGTAAAGTTTGAGGGAAATCCAAAGAATTGTTAAATTTTGTCAGCCATGTTAAATACGCCATTTTTAATTGTAAAAATCTGATACCCTAAAAACCTTTGACTAACGATTTCTAGAGCATATTAGCGTTGCTAAAATTTCAATATCTACTTGTTAACTGCGTTCTTCTCGAAAACATTATTTTGGATGTAAGGTCTTCATGGGTTACAAGAATGATTTAAAATTTACAAAAATGGATTGCAATATTCTAGATTAAACATAATTATTAATTATTAATATTTAATGAATATTCATTTTTCAGCTATGGAAGATTCAAACAAAATGGCTCAAAGTTCAGACGTAAAACTGAAATCAACAGCAGATCAGAAAGAGAAATGTGATGAACCCAAATCAACATCTCCATCGGAAAAGAAAGTTTTAAATGACAAGCTCCAATTAAAACTAACAGGTAAGAAAATTTTTGTTTACTAAATATTTTTTTTAGAGTATGAAAAGGAGAATAAGGCGTAACCTTCACTTCATCGATAATATAAGAGACACAGAAGGTTTCTCAATGAAACCTCAGTGCATTAAATGCAATTAGGTAAGCTGATGCATAGTCGTCCAGTGCCAGACTGCTTTTTCTATATTTTTTTTATTTAGGAAGAAAATTAAATCCTCTTATGACTTGGGAAGCCGTATCGCTTCTTTAATTCATTTAAAGACAATGTACCAAACAAATCTCAATACCAAGGGTAGTTTCGTAGTCAGTAATCAACTGCTTGCATACTTACCATCAACTAGTGTATTGAAAAATATATTTCTAAAATTCCTACAGCAGTGAGTTTTTCTTTTATTTATCTATATGAGATTGTTTTCTTTCTGTTTGCCCTTTTTTTGATATTAATTTACATAATTTCAATTCATTTCAGGATATTTTAAAAATAGGGAATTTAAAAAATTTTCCGTTCCTTTTAAAAGAATATTTAAAAATTCTATTTTGCAATGGAATCAGAATATAAATGCAAAGAATTGTCAACCGATAGTTGTATACTAAATCAAAGTAGATGTGGTTCTACGCAAGTAAAACGCAAAACAAGGTCCACCCGAAGACGCTTAAATGCTTTGATGAACAATACTTCGCTACACTTTTCGGACACTGATTCCGAAGGGGAATTGACAATCATCAATCCAGTGGGAAAGAAAAATGTATCTTCTAAAGTCAATGCTATTCCTCAAATCATACCCAATCCGGTTGTTTCGGTGACTGTCGATGGAGTTGAATATGATGAATCAGACTCTACTTATCAGGAAAATTTCTATTTAACGAAAGAGCGTCGGAACAGTTTTGTTGATAACTTAACTGACGTTGATGAAATCTACACGAGTGATGTTGAATCTCACGACACCAAGGAACAAAAACCGACTAGAAATAGTTTGTGTGTGGCTTTCAATAGTCATCAAGGAGAGACTGATGTTGAAGATTTAGCCTATGAAGACGGCGATGAACCAGCTCCAATATGTGTTGAAGCTCGATCGGATATTTTCACTGACTTTAATGGAGAAACTATTACAACAAAAGAAGGCGATGGTCCCTTTTCGGTTGAAGTCAGAAATCAAATTTGCACAGCAAGAGAAAAAGAAGTGCAATCGAAAATGCCGGACATTATTGTCATGCCAACAACTGATAGTGAAGATATGGATGCCTCTGATGAAGACGATGAACTCGAAGGTGCTTGCGGAATTCAGGAGGAAATAGTTTTAGACGGCCTTGCAGCTTCTCAAATTGTCATGAAAAATCTGAATAAAATAGATCATCTCCTTAATGTCGCTAAAGATGTTTCAGACGATGGAATCAGTGACAGTCATACCGATGTAGAGGATCTGGAGTAAAGTAATTTTTAAATTAGATAAAAAATTAGAGGAGAAATGAAACGTGCGCGAATGATCTCGATTTTAAAGAAATAAATGGCAGAATTAGAAAAAAAAATTGTTTTCGTGTAAGAGAAAAATTATTTCGAAGCAATTCATTACTTTGTCTGCAGAGAAAATAAACTTCGCTTGTAATTTACAAAGAAACAATTTTTAATGCAATGTTAATATCAAATTCCACATTTTTTCCGTTCATATAATAATTATTTGAATAACATTAAAAGATTTAGATTTTGTGGCCTGATGACTTGAAAAGTTAAACAAAACAAGAACTAAAAGATTTACTTAATTTTCAACAATTGGAGATATCTTAATTTACAAAAATTTTCAAATGGAACCAACTCCATAGAAAACCTCAAAAGGGGTTTATTTCTTCGATTCTCAAATATTAATTAAATTCAAATATAGATATATTGTTTATTCGGTCAAACGATCACTTAACAAGTTACACATATCTGTTGTAACTAAACAATTTTTACATATACTGACGTTTCGGCAACCAGTTGCGTGCCTTTTTCAAAGTTAACAATTCTAAAAAATAATAAATAAACTATAATCAATTTTTCACATAATTTAAATAAATAAAAAACTCTACATTCTATTCTTTAGTACACATTTCCAACATGTGACTATTATAACCTCAAATATTAATATACTTACAAGAAACATCAAGCTAAAAAAATTTTTTTTCCCCATTATAACCTACAAGGTAAATGACCTTATTCCATTAAAAAGTGTTAAAACAAATTCACTCTCATTTTGAGAAATGTTTTTAAATAAAAAACAGAGAAAAATTCTCAAGACATTCATGATCAACAATCCATGAGAAATAACAGGCATAAACTAACACTCACACAAGATTGGGAACCATAAACATCTTAAAGGCGCATTCACATCTTTCAATCGTCGAAAAATCTTTTAAGTCTTAAAACAAACAATTAGTGTAAGTTGTTAAGTGATCGTTTGACCGAATAAACAATATATCTATATTTGAATTTAATTTAATTAATTGGAGATATATAAAGAAACATTTATCACAATATTAAAATTTCCAAAACCTATGACCTTGTTGCACTCAATTTTTTGTACGCATTCATTTGAATTTTAACAAACATATAAACGGAAGAAAAAATGTGATATAAAGTAAAAATTGCATTATACGTCTTGTATACTTCTTGTATACTTGAAAATTATTTTTACTTCAGTTTTGATTTTTGTAAAAGCAAAAAAGCTTATTTCTACCCTTTCACTACAATTTTTCCTCTTTTACAAATAAAAATATGGTATCGATAATATTTAACAATTAAATAACATAGTGAAAGAAACAATTATTTTTGCATTTTTATGAAATAAAAGTGATGTACCTTTGGAAAATGTGATATGTAAAAAAAGAATGTAATTTTTTTAAATAAGAAAGAGTATAGATTCTTTCCTAATCCTATGTAAAAAAGATCTTCATTTAAATTAATTAATACTTAAATTGTAAATTCTAAAACAAGGACATTTAATTTTTATAAAAAAAATATTTACACGCGAAAAAGTTGGCAATGTAAGAAATGTATTTTAATTAGGAATTAATTCTACATGCAATTCAGAGTTATATTAACAATTGTTAATAATTAATGTTCTTATTAAGACATTAAAATAGTTTTATGTATAGTTATTACTAAAATTGTTACTAAAGAATTGTAATAGCAAGTAATAAATACTGTTTAAAAAATCAAGTATTAAAAACCCAAGTAGCACATTATAGTCATTAAAAAAAATCATAAGATATTATTAAAATATCCATTTTAATATTATGACATTTGTATTACGTGCTACTTGGGAGTCGCAATTAATGTTTACAGTAAACTTGCAGTGTAAGCTTGCTGCAAAATTTGAAAATGTAAATGTGTCGCGATCTGAAGAAAGGGGCCTTAGAAGCAAAACAATTGTAGGTTATGTTAGTAATTTTTTTAATGAAAATACAGGAACAAAATCAACCGTCGATAGGAATCATTAATGTTTGAATCTTCGTTACAATTAGACTATTCAATAAACACTGATTTTAATTTGCAATAAGTAAAAAGAAACTTTTAAACAAGAGAAAAGTAATGCTAACATAACCTTAAAGTGATTTGCTTCTAAGGTCCCTCTCTTTAGATTGCGTCATAAATCTTGTTTCACAATAGGCAAATTATTCAACACTTGTCTTTTCAATTTAAACAACTTTTTTAATCAAAAATCTTTATTTAATCTTATAATTCGAACGAAAACGATCTACTTATTCGGAAATATTATAAATATTATATAGTGTTTCTTACTGCATTGTACGGGTCCGTCTGCAATACTTCTATTTTTTATCCTTCTTCTAATTAGTTAACATTTTTTTTGCACCTTTTCAGAATTATTAATAATATTATTAATTATTAATTTTTAATTTATTATTATTTTAAATGTATTCTACATTATTTCATGTGAAATATAAATATACAAAGTATATTATTTATTTTAACTACAGCAGAATTAAAATTGCAAAACTTATATTATTTTGTTTAGTTAATTAATATAATTTATTTATTTAATTAATTACTGTTGAAATTTATATTTTCATTGTTTTAATAATATTCAATAAACAGTTCAAATTGCACTTGAGGACTGTAGTCATTATTTCCTTTTCTATTTTCCGTATATATTTTTATTTTTTCATACTCTGAGAATAACTGTATGCTATTTTCTGATTTCTATTTCTTTTATCGGTTTAGTTCGTTTTTAAAACCAAATCTTATTGGGAGTTTTTCGGACAATACTTTTTGTTCTTCCTGAATATTACTATTTGTCACATTCAAAATATAGTTTCTATATAATAAGAATTCTAAAAAAATTGATAGAATTGAGAATAAAAATAAAAGAATCATGTGGATTAATGTTTAATGTTTAATGTAAGTTTAATGTTGATCGTAAAACGTGAAGCAAATCAGAATTTAATGAGAGACGGATTTTTCTTCTTCCTCAGCAATATCTCAATCTGGATATAAATTGAAAATTGAGATAAAAATTGCAAAAATGTGGCAAATCTGGCATCACTGGACGATAACACTCGGTTTTTTTTAGAGGATATTAGAAAAGTGTTTTTGCTCTTAATATGAAATTACTTTTTTTCTAATTTGTTCGCTACCCTAATTTATCTTCTTACCGCTAAATGTTTCTAAACAAATTTTAAAAACATTTTAGAAAACATGTGTTTTCTAAAATTCCATAATTTTGATAAAAATAGTATATACCTAGTGATGAAGAAATACATTCACGCTTGAGAAACGTTCCTAAAACATTTTATACCTGCTCAATAGGTAAGATACTCCAAAGAAGGCTTTTTCAAAACTCTATTTCTGAAATTAAAGCTGACAATTTAAAGAAAATGTAAAAAAAATCATAAAAAAATTTAATTACAACAAATAATTATAAACACGATGTTTGGTTGTTCCAGAGACTAACACATTCCAAGGATCCACTGCGAAGAAATCTACATTCCATCATGACCCTCTTGATTCTAATTACGCCAATAAACTGAATGATGAAGAAGACGATTTAATTTTAGAGAAGCAGACTTATTTGGAAAAGAAAAAATTTTGGGAGGACATTACAAAGAAGCGAAATAGTTATCAGAGATCAGAATCGGAGATTTCAAAATCCTCTCAACTTACTTTTAATGAAAGTGACAGTGAGAATCTTCCGTACGTGGTGTCAGAAGAGTATACACCTGCTTTCTCAGGAAGATCATCTGAGACATTAGAGGACATGAATATTCCAGATATTTCAGAATGTTCCGTTGCAGAAAAAGCCCATTACTTTGAGGAACAAATTCAGAAGGAAATTTCCAATGCCAAAGTATTACATAAATCCCAAGAGTGTTTAAAGGAAAAAGACAAGGCAACAATTGGATTAAAAAAAGACACAGGTAATTTTAATTTAAGTTTCAACTTCGTAAAAAATTGCTTAAAAATAAAGTAAAAGCATAACTATACATAAAAAAAGGAGCAGTAAACTCAAAATCAAAAGTGGAAATGTTGTTTTCTTTCAATATATACAGTAATAAATTTTCTTTTTCAGATGCTGAAGAAAAACCATCACAGATCAGCGATGTAAAAGAAATGTTTAACGAAAAAGAAGATTTGAAAGCTAAAGGATCCACTTCCGATGATTTAGAAAATAAACCTACTTCCCAGAGTTCGAAAAACGAAGCGTTGAGTGAAAAACTGATTCACAAAATATCACAAGATATTTCAAATATTGATAAATTAGAAGCATTAGAAAAAGAAGTTAATGTAATTAAACAGGAGATTGAATACCTTCCTGATGTTCAGTCTGATTCTAAGATTCCAGTCAAAATACTACCGCACGCGAATGCAAAAAGAAAACCCGATTTCAAGAAGGAAGAAGAATTAAGTAAAAAATTGAATTTAACAACAGAACATGGAAGTTTGCCCGAAGAAAAAGTAGAAAAGGAATCGTTTTCAGTACCAGAAACAAGCGAAGTACAAAAAATAGAAAGAGATGTAAAGGAACAAATAATTCCAAAAGAGAACGAATTCGTTCCTTTAAAGGAAACAACTATCACACAAAAATCAGAAACTAAAACGGAGTTGAAAAAGGAATTTAAATCAAGTATTCCCGTTGCAATGTCAAAAACGGAAAAGGATAAATTAGTCCCTAAGGATCAGAACAAAACTGATCTACTTGATGCATCTGCAGAAAATACATTGAACCCTTCGATTTCAAACGTAGGCAAAATAGTGACAGATAGAAAAACAGAGCTTGAATCACGTATTCCGAAAATGATCACCGAAAACAAAGACATAAAAGAACATCATCGTATGGAGAAAATAGTCAGAGAGGAAGTTACATCCACAAAAAAGAAAAGTGAAACCCACATTTTTTCTAAAACATTCTCAGCTCGTCCACAAGATGCTAGAAGTATGTTCGAGGACCTAGACACCTTGAAAAAAGAACCTGATGTTGTCGTAACATCAATAGTAGATCAGGAAGCATCCACTACACGAGATAAAATTGAAACTAAATCTTCAGAAATTTCAACAGGTGACACTAAATTATTATTCGAGGAAAAGAAAGAAGATCACAGATCAAAAAAGTCTTCAGAAAAATGTTTACGACAGCAATTCCAAGAGAAAATAGTTCAAGAGAGTCAAGTAAATGTCAAGGAATTAAATAAAACGAGTCTTCAAAATACATCAATAAATCTTACATCAGAGAAGGAGATCGTCGATACATCTGCTTCACAGGCAGTGATTAAAAGTGAAGCAAGTCGAAACAGCCTAATACTAGAAGACAAGGAGAGAATAATAAAAGAAGTAGAAGATTCGACAAAAATAAAAAAGAGTAAAATTGACGTTGGTTTGAAAATAGAAACTGATTTGTTAAATTTAAAAGAAAGCATCAGCGATGTCGTCTCTGATGAATACTTTCACAAAGAAGAATCAAAATCATTCGACGCTGAAAATATTTTTAAGGAAGCTCCTTCTCCTTACGATCAAGCTATGACTAAATTAGAAGCACAAAATATTGCCGAGACACTTGTACAATCAATAGAAAAAGAACTAACAAATAGATCAATTTCTTCAGACGGTTTGAAGAGGGACTTAGAGGAACTGGAAAACGTAGACTCCGAAATTTCCGATAATCAACTCGCCGATGATTTGACCAAAAAATTCCAAGATATCACGGAGAAATCATTACTGCAAGATAACATCGTGTCAGGATCCTCGATACAGGAAGAGAATTTCGAAAAAGATAACACACAAGATAGTGTCAGTTTCAGCGAAGATTTAGCAAGAGAAGACGAATTGTTTCTTCAGGACAAGGAAGGTCTCTCATCATCTCGTTTTCATGTAACTCTAAGCTCCAGCAGTATTTCCGATCATATGGAATTGGAAGATGTCGAAGGTTTCGTACCAGAAGGTGATGTACAAAATCATAAAAAAGTATTGACAGATAAACAGCATGCAGAAAGTAAAGTAAAGGATGCTCTAAAGTATCAACAAGAAGAAATATCTACTGCTAGAGTACTAGAAATTATTGAACCCCAACAGGAGAATGATGTAAAAGAAGATTCCGAATATTTAAAAAATTTACCCAACAATGATTTGATTGAATCTACATCTAGGAAAGTTTCAACATTACATGAAAGTACAGCAGCCAGTGCACTTGACAAAATGTATCCGTCAAATAGTGGAGATTTTGAAGAAAATTTAACTACAATGTCAGAAGAAACTCTTGTAAATATTGTTCCTTCAAATCTTCCTCCCATTAGATCTTATACGGAAAGTGATCTTATGACACAAAAACGGGATAGTATCGAAATCCACAGTCCTCCTTTAATATCACCTAGGTCGAAAGTTAAGGATCTTGAAATTAAGCCCATCAATTGGATGATTGGAGACGAGAAAATCGAAATTTCAGAAACTTTACAACCTTTCCAAGAGTTTGATAAAGAATTGGAAGAATATAACTCGAGTATTATGCAAGTAACAGACGGTGCAACACAAAAGGATGAGGAACTATTTTTCGAACCAAAGCTGTCGAGTGAAGTTGAAGATAAAAATACTGCGAAAGACTTCAAGACGTCTAAATTTTCAGTCACAATAGTAAATGAGAATTTGGAAACACCATTAATTGAAGACGAGAAGGATCAGGGTCATCAAAACGTAGATCATACATCGAGAAACGAAGAAGAAAGCAAGCAGCAATTTGCAGAGCATGTGCCAGAAGAGAAGATAGATAGAGAACAGCCAAAACCAGAAATTACGGAAACGTATTCTCCAGATAAATCAACGAATATTACGGACACTTACTCGAAAGAAAGTGAAATAGACGCAGAAGAAAAACTTATCGAAGATTCAAAGAAATTTGTAGAAAAAGAGGACACACTGGTTGACGATTATAATTCGTTAAAGACAAAAAAAGAAGACCTACAAAACGTTAATTTAAGC
>CM065464.1:43324183-43349183 GCA_032872475.1 Leptopilina myrica (nomen nudum) | reverse complement strand
GTTGAAAGAGTGAAGAAGAACTGATTTTTCGATCAAGAATTGATTGTTGCAAAAAACATGAGAAAAATGTGTGAAAAAGAAAAGGGAAGGAGAAAGGCTGTCCAACCTGTCAACGAGACCAATGGACCGTTCTATCCCCATTTACTCGGGTCAGAGAAATAATAAAAATGCCATTAGTGTCCCGTCATGGAAACCCATTCCATTCTTCCTACTATCATCCATTTCTTCCACCTTTTGTCAGGAAATCTGCCACTTAAGGATCATAACCCTTCTTTGATTCTGTTTTTTTTTCATCCTTCGGAAAAAATTCGCTTCTATGAAGAAGAGAGAAACGTCCCAGAGGATAAAACTGCGCTCTTTGGAATGATCAGAATGAACAATAATTGTGTCGTGATTTCCTACCACCGCCCTCCTCTTTCTACCTCCTTCACAGGAATGAATCATCCCTCTTCTTTACTCCCATATATTTTTTCCTTCCTTTTTCTTCTTTTTTTTCTCTTTCTGCAAAACCGAGAGGGCATAAATTCTCAAGCGGGATAGTCGTCGAAAATAAGATAAAGTCGACTTTAGGGATGGCAATGTAGAGGGTGAGTGAGATCTAAAGGAAAAAAAAGGAAAGAGAAAAAGAAAGAGAGAGAGAGAAAAGGCAAATTCCCGAATAAACACATCCGCGCCTCTTTATGGCAGCACATTGTAGATCTACCAACCCGCGACAAAATCGACCTCGGGTTTTGTGTACCGTGCGCATTATTAACTCAGCCACCGGAAAATGTCAATGATACTGTTTTTATCTCCCCGCTTTTTTTTCTTCTTCTTTGTTTTTAATTTCGACTTCCTGTCTTTTTTTTCCCCACCCAGCCCTGACTTTTGCCCCGCGTGAAATTGTCAGCTTTTTTCTCAGCGAATCTTTTTCCCTCATTTGAAGTTAATTCCCTTTTCAAAATATTTTTCTCCTGTCCTTTAACTTCGCGTTTCTAAAAAATATTTTTATTTCAAGAGCAACTAAATATAGTTTCTAGTTCAAATATTTTAATCATCGGGCAATTGACTCAATGACGAATCTCTAGAATTGTTCCCTCGTCCCAAACCAGATTTTTTCATTCAAAACTAAGGGAGCAACTAAAACAGTTGTAAAAAAATTATTTCACTTCACTAAATTGAAAATATGCAATTAGAGTGATTATTATTGAATAGGATTGAAAAGTTTGAAAGGGAGAATAAGTTTTGGAAAATGACTATATAAGACCTAAAGATGTGAAAACTCGTTGAATCCTTTGTTTGGTTGCATCTTGCAAACTTCTCTCGCTCAATTTCTGTCTCTTTTTAGAGCTGTGGAGCTCTTTTGCGCCGAAAGGAGTTATCGCCAAAGGAAACTACAGGCGCTGCGTTATTCGGAGGAAAGAGAAGCGTTGAGGTGGAGAAGGGGGGGGGGTTGAAAACGACGCGAGAGGAGAAAACGACCTCGGAAGCATCCCCCACAGCGGGGCTGAAGTCTGAAAGATAAGGTACCCCTCTCCGCCTCCTAGATTATGGAATGGCACTTTAATTACACTAATGGGAGAACCAAATGTTAATTACAATTCGAAGTCTAAAAGAGAGACGATTCGTTGAGCAAGTGGAAAAGTGAGATAGACAGCGCGAGCGAGAAAAGGGCGAGAGGATGAGATTTTCCACGCTAGGGAGAACGCCTTTTCAGGATTAGTATTATTTAATTAAAAATGCTCTCGCCGATTAGTTGTTCCCTTTTTTTCTACACTCGCATTTTCTGATTTATAAGAAACATTTTTTCTCTGTTTCAGGTGAAACTTTCAAATCAGAATGAATCATTCTGATACCGTATTTCTTGTTAGGGAGAAATATTTTTATGTTTACACACATTCTTGAGGAACGTGAGATCATCTCGTAACTCTTGACTGCGACTGGTTACATTTGCGGTGTGTAAACAAGTCATAAATGTTTTTATGATACCTCACGTAGTCTGAACGACAGGGTGTCGAAGAAGAAAACAGCGAAAAGTCAAGTAGGCTTGTCCGAGAGAAGAAAGAAGAGCGAAGCTCAATAAAACGAGGAGAGAGAGAAAAAAAAAGCGAAACGAGAAATAGGAGAAGAGGAAGGATCATCCGTGCGTGCTTTACGCCACAGATAATTCTTGGGGGCGGTTTTATTGTTTTTAGAGATGGAGGGTCGAGAAGACGCCCTCGAAATAACGCCGTAAGTGGTCTGACATGTGATTTCTAGGGCGGGACCGGAAGTCACATAAACATGTTTCGTCGTTTGAGAGTATTAAATCACTTTCCAGTATCTTCCATGCTGCCATTAGCTACTTATTAGATAAAATGAAACCGGTGCAGTGCTTCTGGATGTTATAAATTAGGGGGAATTTGAACGCTCTGCAGGCTCTCAAGTTTGTAATGTCGTATGGCAATCGCTCTGGGGAGAGGAGGAAATTTAGAATCTAGAAATGGAACTGAAATTCCATAATCAACCATCCTCCTGGAAATATCCAAAACTTATTTCGAATCAAAACGTACCATCACATTTCACACCAAGATCAGGTTTGACTGTCTAGCACAAAACAAACTCTTGGACCTAAAAATTCTTTGATTCTGTTAAAATTTCAAAATTTCCACTTCGAATTGTTTGGCAAAATTTAGTCCTCTAGAAGATAGCGGAATGCAATCAATCAAAGTTTTGAAAGAATCCTGACATGAGAAGCGGAGGGTACGTTGTGTAGCTTCTCTTTCAGGATGCTGTGAACAAGATAGTAGTGGGTCCCGATCCCAGCAGACTCGTGTACACATCCGAGAGGCGCAACGTGTGCTTGATAGCCTTATCCTAAGGCGAAAACCTCGTCAAGGCACAGCATGAGGACTATTCTTGCAACGGAGAGAGAGAGAGAGGGGGAGATGGGAGTTTAGACACGCGAGACGAGATGAGTCGAGACAATGCGGATATTAGACCAAGGAAATATGGAGGCAAAGTAGACGACGAACTGTCGATAATCAAGAGAGTCAGTAATGTGAGTACACAAACTTGCCGAGGTTATCGAATACCACCATAAAGGAACAAAGTTACCCTTTCCTTTTCTCGGATGCGAGTCCACAAACTTCTCAACTTGATACCACTGACGCTCCATAGACGTCCATATTTCCTCAATCAATAGTTTCATTAATGAATTGATAACAAAAATTGTTTCAAAAAGTGAACAAAATATTTTAGCCAAATGAATAAATAGGAAGAGTTAGGTTGCCCTAACGAACAATTCAGCATATCCAATTGGTCCTTACGTCTCGAATACAAGTTCTAATCGTTAGTGATACAGAAAGAATTCAGAACAATACCATTTAGAGCCAAGTCGAAAAAAACCCTTTCGAAATCCAAAACGATATTCCACTATAGCGAAAGTTTAACGATAGTCGATATTTAATATCAAGGATCGGTTAAAGATCGACAAAGGTCGGTTTATAGTAAAGAGGAAGGAATGATGAAAAAGATTTAGTATTGAAGGTATTCGAGACTAGTTTCTCTCGAAGGAGCAGGACTTGTTTAATGGAGCTCAAGCCATTCTGGAAATTTGATCGGCGAGAACAGTCAGCCAGCCATTCTTCCTTTCCTTCCTTCCTGTGTCTTCCACTCCCTACCCTTTTTTTCCGTACCAAGGATTCAAGGCTCTACCAACTTTGATTTGATTCTGCGTCGTTTCTAGATTCTCTCTCTCTTTTCTTTTTCTCCTTCTTTTTTCTCAAGACGAGGCTCTTCAAAAACTTCGTATTCCCGCGCAGATTTTAAGGATTCTTTTACCTTCCAAGTTTATTGCCAGCTTCATAGACAAAGTCCTTTGGAAAAGCTGATCGAAAACTAGACAACCTTTCTAGATATCGTATTCTCAGTGAACGAAGGTTTTTCAATAAATTAAAAAAAGGAAGATAGAAAATTTAGATTGAAAATAAAATCAATAATTTTTCGGACAAGGGAAAATTTATTTTTCTTGTGAATAAATATTTGTGAAGGGGTCTTTTGATCAGTGCTCTTGAGATACAACCACACTTGGCGTCTGGACCATATTTTAGGAGAGAATGACCATCGGAGTGTCAAGTGAGAAGAAAGGAGAGAAATAGTGAGAGAAAGAAATAGAAGGAAAGTGAGAGTTAAAGTGAGATAATAAGGGATGTCTAAGCACGTTCTCACCCTTGTCTGCTGAGGACCCTTGGAGAACCTAACGAGCAGCTTTGTCATCTATTTCTCTCTTTCTCAAAATCACTTTCTCTCTCTTTTTAATGAAGGTACCAAAGTAATATAGGGGACTGTAAATAGGCCACCCCGTTTTACATATACGTACAGTCATAAGCCTCGTTTCTCCTGCAATTCGCTATTTCGTGATCAACACGCGTTCCATTCACTGCCTTCCTAAAGGTTAAGTTAGGTTAACCTCTTCATGAAAACGGCAACGTTTCCACACACGACACACACTCGCGCACAATCCTAGAAATTCCAACAGTGTACCCCTCTTATGCTCATTAGCCTCCATTAAGGCTCTACTATTATATTTCCATCGCGCGTGTTGCGATTGAGAAACAAGATTTCCCACACGATGATAATAATTAATTTCCCACCACTCATTGTTGAATTTGTTAAAAAATAAATAGTCCTTTCATAAAAAGAGTAGATATGCAAATTAGGAAAATGAAGACAATTATTTACACAGTAAAACGTGAAGTGTGAAAATAACACCAGAATGGATTAAAATAATCTGCAAAAGTTTAATCTCTCTAGGATTAAATTAACATCAGAAAGAATTAAAATAATCTATTATGGTGTTATTTTTAACTATAAATTAAATTTTATTTTAAATAAAAGACCAAAGTCAACGATTTGGAAAAATTCAACGAATTTAGAGTTCCAGGAAGAATAGTGAGTTAGTTACTGACATAGTTACTAACTTAGTAACATTATTATTAAATTCAATTGTGTTCAAAAATTTTTAAAAATTTCGTCATAATTTCAATTCTCTTTAAAGATAATAAAATTCTTCTCTGATATTTAATTATTTTACAAAATTTTAATCAAAATTCTTGTCAAATTTCAGTTCTCTTTACAAATGATAAAATTCTTTTCTAATATTCAATTATTTTACAAAATTTTAATCAAATTCTTGGTAAAATTTCAAATGTTTTCTAAAATTCCATAATTTTCCATATCTACTATTTTAATAAATTTTTCCCGAAGAATTCCATTATTAAAAAAAAAATTCAATACAATTCTACGCAAAACATTCAGTTAGTTTTATAAATAATAAAAAATTTTACAGAAATTCAATTATTTACAAATTTTTATTTAAATTTCTTCGCAATAATTCAATTATTTTCAAAAATAATAACATTCCTACAGGCATTCAATTATTTTTATAAATAATAAAATTCTTTTAGTAATTAAATTATTTTCATAAGTAATAAAACTCATTGCAGAATTTCAATTATTTTTAATTCAATTTTAATCAAATTCCTCGAAAAATGTAAATATTCTTAAAATTCTTATTAAAATTCGTCCAAAGAATTTAATAATTTAAAAATTTTTTTGATAACATTTTTATTAGAATTTAATTTCAACAAACGTGAAATTAATAAATTATTTATTTTTGTATTTAAATTATTAAATTCTCGTAGAATTTACTAATAAAAATGGTTTTAAAAATGAAGTTTAGTTAAAATTTAAGATTTTACTTCAGTATTAAAAGCATTATAACGTGGATTTTTAGAAATAATTATATTTTAAAAAAGTTTCAAACTAAAATCATTGAAAATCTTAATTTTTCATATTTTTAACAAACAAATCTGTAGAATTAACTCTATAGGATTTTTATTGAAATTATTTCAAGTTTTTATTATTAAATATATATTTAATTGCAGAATTTCTGAATAATTGAAATTTTCTAAAATTGAATTGTAAACGAATAAATTTGAAAATTCTCATAAAACTCATCGCAGCGTTTCAATTATTTTTCATACAATTATAATTGATTTCCTTGATAAAAATAATTATGTTTATGCAAGTTTTAATTAAATTCGACAAAAGAATTGAATTGTTAAAAAATTTGTTACTAAAACTCTTTATGAGAATTGAATTTCGAGAAACATTCAATTATTCAATAAATTATTTACTTTTGCATTAAAATAATTAAACTTTTGTAGAATTTTTTAATAAAAATTGATTTTCATTTCATAAAAGTGAATTTCAGTAAAAATTTTATATTATAATTGAATATTAAAAGAAATAAAGAGTGAACTTTTTGGAAATAATTGATTTTTGAAATTAATATTTTTGAAAAAGTTGAATTGAATTTTTTTGAATATTATTTCAAGTTTTTGTTTTATAATATGCATTTAATTAAAGAATTTAGGAATAATTGAAATTTCGTGAAATTGATTAATTAATTATTATTAAAAAAATAGATATAAAGTAAAATTGTGGTTAAAATTTTTTGAAAATAAGTATTGAATTGAAGTAATGAAAATAATTTTGAAGAAATATAATATTCTTATAATATAAAATAATGATTTTATTACTTGGTTCTCTTTTATTAGTATATCTTCATGTTTTATAGTTATAAAAAAATTTAATTCATTATAAAAAATAACACCAAAATTGATTATTTTAATCTTTTTTCGTGTTAATTTAATCTGCAACACTTATTAATACCTCACGATTTACTGTGTACCTCGACATCAACGTCAAATAAATAATTTGATCACTCCTAAGCTAAGAAATATTTTTCACTTTGGATGCCCGAAAACAATTCAAAGGAAATCTACTGCATTCTCTGCTTCCGCTAGACAACGTCATTTCTTCGACCTCACACTGAAGGAGCTATCGTTTGTTGGGTTTACGAATAAAAGAATAATTCTAAAAGGTAAACAACTAATACTTTAAAAAAAGACCATTTTCCTATAATATTAAAAATTATTTTTCTTAAATCTATGGAAAATTATTTGCTTCTTGTGTAGAAAGAAGTATTTCTCCTCTCTCTCTCTCTTCTTTAGTAGACAAAAATCAAGCTGATCAATGTCCGGTGAAATGGTAAAGTTTTCGAATACTATACTGCCACGACTGCAAGAATTTGCAGATTAATGGATCCTCATTTAAATACAAATCTCATGCCGATACAGAAGGGGCTTGTAGTGGAGGAAGGAGGCCAAGGGACTGACCAAGGGTCGAAGTGTGTTTGCCGTCCGAGTAATGACCCGGGAGGGTGTCCCTCTTGGTCGACCTATCGGGACAGGATGGTCCAATGATGAGCACACGAAGAATGGACATGCAAACAAGCAGTCCCTGACCCCACAAAGTCGTCTAAATGTCCTCTCAGACCGCCTCTAATTTTATCCCACTATCCTAAAACTCCAATCTCCAGACTTGAATACCAAAAACTTGTCAACTTTCCTCCATATTTTTTGGAATTAGCATTTCTTTTGTATTTCTATTCTTGAGGTTAGTTTTTTCATATTGAAATATTTTGAAGAATTTACTTTAAATGTTTGGAAAAAAATATATACGGAAGAATATGAACCGAATGTTTTAGAAGACCTTTTGAAGATAAAAATTGTGATCTTCACTTTATCCCCGTAAGAAATTTTTTTTAATTTTGTTTCTGTGTTGCTTTGAAAATGTCTTAAAAATATAAAAAGTGGGAAATGTGGGAGAAATGGAAATATTTGAAAATGGCGAAAAAAAGGAGGAAGGAAGTAATGAAGTAGACAAAGGGGGCAGGTGGAAAATAACGAGAGCATCGTGGGAATTGGCAATCAGTCAGGGTGTCGAGGTGACCCGACTGGGGGACGCTCCATCACTTCCGGCCATGATGTATGCAGGAGGTCGCGGCCGGTAGCAATCGTGGCACCATACTACGTCCCCCAAGCAACTTGCCTCCTCCTGCTTTTCTCTATGAATATATGAATCGAACCTCATTCCAGAGTAATGCTTTCTCTCTCTCTCTCTCTGAGTTGAGAGTGAGTATGCTCATACGTTAACATCGCGAGATGGTCGTCCCTCGATCCCGCAACGCTAATATCATCCGTGATATATACTCAACTCACCCTTATCTCCCAGCCCCATTTTCACCGTGTCAGCTCAAAACTTGAAACTTGATTCTAGCCGCACGTGTCACTTATTTCAACTTTCAATATTTCACCTTTGCCCTTCGCCTTTCAGTCATTTCTTAATTTACTCACTAAATTTGTATTGGGGTTTCCCCTAGGTGATGTTTCTTTTAGACGAACCCAAGTCTCGAACCAAACACTCCGCTTCGGAGTCTAATTACCATTCTGGTGATCGATATTCAAAATGGCGGATCCAATATGGCGGAGAACGATAAAATTCCTTGTTATTCACTTAAAAGAATAAATATAAAGGGATTTCGTAATCAGCGATCGAAAAAACCTCCGCATAATAATTTCCAAGAGGATTACTTTACTTTTGGTATAGCGTTCTATTTCGATTAGGTCCCCTTGCTGTAAATTGAAACCAAATGTGAATAAGAAAAAAAACTACTGGGTCTAATTATTATTAAGAAAAACAAACGATAAAGATATCTTTAAACCACAGTAGTAATTAAAATGTGATATTTGTTGGATGATTCCCCTATAAAAAAGGAAAAAACTGGAAGTAGCTTTATCTCGACAGTGTAAACGTGACTTTACGCAAGTCCATTTGAAAGCACGGTTTTTCGCGGTTTCTCCCTTGCTGGCCCTTAAAGTCTTTCTCCTCGCTTACAGCTTCTTTCTCATTGTCTCTATTTCTCTCCCTCAGTATATACGACATCCCGAGAGCAACGTGGCTAATGTCTTTTCTGTGTTATACCTCTAGCATCCCCTAGCGGAGATGACGGGGAAAGGTCCTGGCGCATTATCCTATTTTGCGTTGTTCTCAACGGTCTCTGCGTCGAATTACGCGGACAGCGGATATCACCAAAAACCACCCTTCACCGTCTGTCTAAACTCTAAATCCTAAATTAAATTACATTATCCCTATAATTCGATTTCTCGCTACTAATGAAACTTTATATTCAATTACAATTTATTTTTTTAATAGTAATTTATGTCACGTCATCGCGAAGTATATTTTTTAAACTTTGAATCTGAATACTGTTATTCTTCTCATCAGAATGGTATTGATTGAGTGTCTTTCGATAGCAGTTGCGGTATAGGGTCTGATGTATCTAGTCATTTTTCTATTGGATCTTTATTTCATGGGATACAATTTTTATCTTTTGAGCCAGAGGTGAAAAGGTTAGTTACCATTTGCAAGAAAAAACTATAACTATATAAAAGGTGCTATCTCGCTAAATTCGTCAGTCTAGGAACTGCCACCAAGCTAACTAGTTGTGTACTGTCATCAAGTTTATTCTTCGACTCAAGTTCCAAAAACCTCTTCAAGTACTAAGTGCATTCTTCGAGTCTCGTTTTCCAAATTCATTCAAGAAGATAATTTCTACTACGAAGCACATTTCTATTTTTTTAAGGACTGTATTACCTCGACATCAACGTCAAATCAATAATTAGGTAATATTTAAGCTAAAGGATGCACACCTAATTTATATTCGACACCTGGACTCTGGACCTTTCACTTCGGATGATTCGAAAACAATTCAAAGGAAATATATTGCATTCTCTGTTTCTGCTACATCATTTTAAAACGGTAAGTAAACTAAAATTTTGTCCCTATTAAAATTCCCGATTAATCCCACAATGTTCCAACTTTCGTTCAGTATCCCTGAAGACATCTGGATCTACTCTTTCTCTCTGCTTCTAATTGTAAAGGATTCAAATAAATATTCCTAATATCTAAATTGTAATACCTAATTTATGTTCTTTAGATAATTTGGATATTTTTTCATATTGTCCCCTTCCAAGGAACTATATAAAAGGTGCTACCTCGCTAAAATTCGTCAGTCTAGAAACTGCCACCAAGTTAACTAGTTGTGTACTGTCATCAAGTTTATTCTTCGACTAAAGTTCCAAAAATCTCTTCAAGTACCTTCTTCGAGTCTCGTCTTTGTCAAATTCATTCAAGGAGATAATTTCTACTACGAAGCACATTTCTATTTTTCTAAGGACTGCATCACCTCGACATGAATGTCAAATCAATAATTCGGTCACTCCTGAGTTGAACGATGCACACCTAATTTACATTCGACATCTGGACTCCTAACTTTCACTTTATCTGTCCCAAAAACAGTTCAAAGGAAATATATTGCATTCTTTGTTTTCTTTAGACAACGTTACTTCTTCGACCTCACACTGAAGGAGCTGTCGCTTATTGGGTCAACGCCTTCAGGAATAACTTTAGAAGGGAACTTACTAATAATCTAAGATTTTGTCTCCCATTAATCCCAACAAGTTAAAATTTTGGTTTAGTATTCCTGAAGACATCTGGATCTACTCTTTCTCTCTGATTCTAATTGTAAAGAATTTAAATCAATCTTTAATAATTTATATTCAATGTAATGTTTTTTAAAGAGACAGGTTTTAAGAAAGATTAGTTCCTCTTTCCCTTAATATCCAAACCTTTTGGGTCTGTTAATAAATCAGGTTTGAATCATCGATGCCGGACAATTCCAATACCCAAATTTCATGTATGTTTAGTTTCATCCTTAGGCATAACACTCAATAAAAATAAAATTCACCAAAGAAATTATTTTTTGCAATTGAAAATTGTAAATATTTTCTCAAGATTACGAGCGGAGATATAGCATTTCTCCTGAATTAGTTACAGTAAACCTTGTTAGGTCTTTCATTAGGCAAAGAGCGAGTGGAGGATTCTGGGGAAGCTTTAGATGTCCTTCGAATGTCCCAGTACGCACTTAAGATGAACGCGGTATGGTAAGAACCTAGCAATTTGTTGGTATCAGGTGCACGGTGTATCTCAAGTTGTAAGCCCGGTTCTAGCGGACCGGCAATTAACTCTATTACCACCCTGTAATATTGTGCACGAGTTTCTAAACTGAGTACACGCGACTCGTTAAGCTCACCGGGCTTTCGAGTCAGCTCTTTCCGAAACTAACCCAGTGAAATTGTAAATTTCTGATTCTTCTGTTCCAAAATCCTCTCTGTACTGAACAGTGGTATTTAGCTCTCATGATGTTTTCACGTTGGATGTTAAAAGAAACGTGGTGAAAATATTACAAACATTAGCTAACATTTAGTTTTAATGTTAGAATTTTAAAAACCGAAAGAGGTAACGTAGGTAGAATTTTTAAAGAAATGTTTCAAATACTTAAAAGTAATAATTCAGTTAATTTAAGAACAGACACAAATTCACTTAATGACATTTACAGAAATTTAATTTTAAATACAAACAAAATCTAATTGCATTATTATTTACAAAATTAGTTAGTTATTACATTATTGTGAAATAATCTTTGTCTTTCGGCAAAACATCTAAATATTTTGAAAAAGATTATCAGGTTAGAAAGAACAGAAGTTATTTATTATTTAAAAAAATGAAATGAAATTCAAGAGCATCGTTTTTCAGCATCGAAGCATGTGTAGTCTTTTTGTCATTACATACATCGTCTTGTAAAGACGATATCGAGTTAGAAGGAGGGTTGAAAGATGAGCAGGAAGGAGTTTTGGCAAGAGTTTATCGTATGAGGGAACCGTTAGGGGTAAAGGGTGATCGCGAGAGAGGAGCATTAGACGAGAGACGCCTAGCGGGACAATCTCATCTAGATCCCGTCGTACATCGTACCACCCGAGGCCCTACATCGTTGTACCTCGTCCTTCGACAGGACCCTCTTTTCTCCTCTCTTACATCCTAGTCAGTACATCGGGTCTTGCAACCCTCGACGTGGCAAATTGAGCACACTCACACCCCTCAAACTCTAGGACCTAGTGGCGTTACGAACGATATATGTGGACCATTCGACAGACAAACGGCCCGCTCCCTTATACTCGCACACGATCCTTTCATCTCGTTCTACTTTTTTTTGCTCTTTCTCTTTTTCTCTCTCTCTCTCGCGTGCCTTCTACTTTCTAGTTGGGGAGATCGTGTCTTCTGTGTTGGATATACAATCTAATCACTTAACAATTCTTTAAATCGTGTTTTTAGGTGCAGTTCAAAAGTAATCTTAATTAGTGTCAAGTGTGTGACTTTTAGACAACCTTACACCACACTTTTTAACATGCAAACAATTTTGCAAAAAAAGTGATTAAAGAAATCTTTTATTAACATATTACAACTCAATTATGTCAATTTTCATTCGGTAATAAAACTTCTCTCTCATTTTATAATCACCGATAGTTTTATTTACTTTATACCTCATCTCAAATTGGTTTTATAATTGAAATCAATTTAAAACGAGGAAACTAGGGAATTAATTAAGGCGGCGTTCTAGTACTAAAATTTCTGTTCTAGTACTAACTGAAAATAATTTCTAAAACAATATTTATTAAAAAATTCTACGAGGATTCAATTATTTGACTTTAAAAATAAACATTGTATTCAATAATTGAATGTTTTTTAAAAAAGAATTCTCATTAAGAATTTTATCAACAAATTTTGAAGTAATAATTAAATTCACTTGACAAATTTTAATTAAATTTTTCAAAATAATTTTATTTTTCGAGAAATTGAATAATTAAATTCAGTTGACAAATTTTAAATAATTTTTTCAGAATAATTTCATTTTTCGAGAAATTTGATACAAATTGTACCTAAACATTAAAAATAATTAAAATTCTGTCAAGAAATTTATTAAAATTTTTGAAAATAATTGAATTTCGGATAAAAATATTATTTTTTGTAAAAATAATATAAATTTTAACCATATTTTTCGTAAATTTTTTAACATAATTGAATTTTACGGAAGAATTTATAATACTTTTAAAAATAATTGAATTCTTGAGACGAATCTTATAAAAATTTCTGTTTAAATAATTGAATTGTTTTGTGAATGTTTATTTAAATTCTAGTCATTGAAAATAACTGAATTTGGACAATTTTTTAAATATTTTATAAATAATCTTTTTTTTTGAAGAGTAAATAAAAGTTTTTCTTTAATATTTGAATTCCCCAAGATTATTTCACTACTTTTAAAAATAATTTAATTTCTGCAATAATATATATAATTGCAACTTTTTTAAAATTGATTTAATTTTGAAATATTTTTGTAAAACTAGATTTCAAGAATAAACACACTAACTTCAGAAAATAACAGTTTTTTAGGATATCGATTGGAATTACCTGATTTTTTTATGTTTTTTCATAACAACTTTCTTAAAAACTAATCAAATTTTTAATTTTTGGTCCGCCATATTGGATCCGTCGTTTTGAATTTTAAAAATCTGACATCAGATTCGTAATCAGTGACCCCGAAAACCCCTACATAACAAGTTTCATAAAAATCCCTTAAATTTTAGATTTTCGTCCGCCATATTGGATCCACCATTTTGAATCCTGTCATTCTGGAGTGAAATGGACCAAGGATTTAGTTTCATTGACCCCAAAAACGTACAAAAAACATATCGCTATCTCGGAGCCAAAAAAATTTATTTTTTCTATGTTTGTGTTATTAGCGATTTGTAAAAATAAATACAACCCCTACGGAAAGTATTTTAAATTTACAAAGAAACGCCAGTAACAAATTATTAACATAATTAACATAAAAAAAATAACGATCAAGAAATAAATACACAACGAAATTATTAGCTGAAAAGAAGGTGTGAAAAGAAGAAAATGCAATAAAGGGGAAGTTTTTTCTTTTTTTTTAAAAGAAAACTAGGAGGCTTTTCATAAATATTGAATGACACCTAGGGCGCATCGAGACTGCTGGTCTGGCTCATCGCACCACCACGGTGGTTTTCGCTCAAGTCTAATAAAGGGTTAATTAATACGGTTTAAACCATGCTGTGTGGAAAAGGAGGAAGAAACTCTCGACGGCAGGGAGCTTCTAAAATCAGCTTCTAATGAAAACGAAGTACATATCCATTGTTCCCTCATATCCAAGAGTCAAATTACAAATCAAATTTGCAATTTTGAAATTTCTTCGAAAAATTAGAAAAAAAAATTCCACGAGAATAAAAAAATTAATTGAAACAAAAAAACTATATGAACAATATATGTATTGAAACAAATTAGACAAATTGTAATAATTAGGAAAATATATCTTTCTTTAGGAAATCTTTTTTTATTAAATGTTAAGTAAATTACTAATACGAAATTAGTTTCTCTTCAAATAGGGATCTTTTGAAAGTATCAGCAATTGACGAGCATTGAAGTATTAATGAGCGAGAGCCACGTTTTTATGAGTCTGACCGGAAGTGGCGAAAAGCGCAGAAAAGACTGATGGAGAAAATTCAGAAAAAATAGACGATGTGTACGTGAGAGAGTGTGAAAGTGCAATTGGAGTGAGTGAACGAAGAGTTGGTAATTAGGGCAGGGGACGGTGAATACTCGACGCGCTCTGTAAATCTGGACTCGTGTGATGGCGTAGACACGTCGTTGGAAGAAACCAAAGCGGGAATACTCCTCTCTTTCTCTCTGTCTCTCGGTAAACCCAATTTATTTCATTCCGAGAACAGGGAGGTGAGAGCGAAGCGAGAAAGCCCTTTCGGGGCGCCAAACGGTGATGCCACCGGCGACTTGTGAACCACTTGTCGCTGTTACAGCCCCATAAATTCCCCGTGTCTTCCCAACCCGCCAACGAGGTATCTTTCACTCTGGCCTTTCAGACTCCTCGTGTTTAGATGCCTACTTACTCACCGCTCCTTCTTCTCCATCTAATCGAAATCCGCTCCTCCCGTTTGTAAACATAAACACTTTTCAATATTCATCATTTTCTTAATAGATCAGAGTTGGGAAATTGTAATTACTGGTGTTGAAGAATCACTAATTATGTAGTCGAAAGAGGAAAATCTGCGAATTTAGATACCTGGGTAATGAATCATAGGTTATGTGAGGATGACCCACTAAAAACCACTCCTGTATTATTCTGGACTTTTCTTCAACTCACGGAACTACCTAATGGTTTTAAACTTCGTAGGGTGAAGGTCCAGATGATGATCCACTAAAAACCACTCCTGTATTATTCTGGACTTTTCTTCAACTCACGGAACTACCTAATGGTTGTAAACTTCATAGGGTGAAGGGCCAGATGATTATCATTATTACAATCATCATCATCAGGAAAAAATGTTACCCCATCAAGAGCTGCTTTTCGAATATCGGATGCAAATGCATGTGACAGGGTTTTGTAGTACGTAAGGCGCACTTTCCTTGGATCGATCGTCGTCGTCGTCGCTATCTTCTCGCCACCCTGCGGCCTTTCTCGTCCGCCATGCGGGCCACCCAAGAGCCAACGGGTTGAACTGTGAGAGAACGATGGACCATGAGAGGGCGGAGGATGATGTAGAAGGAGGAGAAGCTAGCGGTAGGCTTCCTGCATCCGACGTCTCGTCGGGAAATGTAACGTAACGAGATGAAGTCAGTGGTGTATGACGTCACGCTGGTGGGCGTCCTCGTCGCGCTGGCTGCCTTCCCAGCGACTGTTTCCGTGGAACGGAGGCCGTCAACAAAGGGATGCCACCCACTACTAGAAACAGAAAACCCATACCATATCGCAGGATGCACATCGACCATTGTATCCGGTCATTCTGGTCCCTTACCTTTCACTCACCATCAAACTCCACAAGTTCCTACATTTTCCACAACATAAAACATAGTCTCGCAACAAATTTTCCTATTCGAAATTGAAAAGCATGGCCACTAGTTTGCTAAATATTTCTCCCCCTGTCACCAATGAATTCTTTTCGTCCACTCAAAATTGTTACAACTTCAAAAATTACTATCAAATTCAGATCGCAAAATATCTTCCTCAGGTCATTGAACCTGTCGACGTCATACCACCGGAAACGGACCTCAGAAACATCAGGAAGCAAACTCTACATTGGCGCTATCTCTCGGAATTCACAAAACGCGTCAGAATCAGGGTCCTGATGGGACGGGGTAAAGAACCCAGGGGTCTACAACAGACAGAGAAGCATACATATGATAGCCGTACTTTGAAAACTTTGTACATTAAGAGAAAGGGTAGCTTTCTCTACTGCCAAGGACGTATTGTAAAAGCTCCAGTCGAAAGATAAAGAGATGAGCTATTTAAACCATTTCCACAGATTTGAAACAACTTTGTTTGATTCTTTTCTCCAAAAAACACTAGAACTGGAGTTATTAGAGAAAGTCAAACTAAGAATTACTAAATTCGATACGATGGGAATTATTATAGTTAGCTGTTTTCCAAAAGTTTCGAAGGCAAAATGATTTCTGCTTCTAGTTGGCGGAAGATGGTTGAGACGCGCTGGGACTTTCGCTAATGAAGGGCAAGCAAGTGGTAGGAGAAGTCAACGACGCAAGCAAAGGCCAACAGGTCGCCATTAGAGCGTACTGTTCCGAACTACTAATAGCCAATTCATCCGCCATAGTCAACTTCGTCTGCACCCTTCTGTAGCGACCAAGATCGACGCCCAGTATAAATATATAGGTGCGGCCTTCAAGCAATGTTCTCGATCGACAACAACCAAGCCAGCATTTAACTCTGAATTACTCCCTACCATCGCAATTAGTGAACCCAATACTTGATTATCTAGTTCCATAAAGAAAATTCAATTTTCAAAACGTGTCCATTCAGTGAAACAAAAATAATGCAGTAAAAGCCAAAAAGGAAAATTCTTTAAAAGAGCTAAAAAATTGATTCAAAAAGTAGAGAAACAAACAATATTAAAACGTAGAGCAAAGTCTTTTCTCGGGAATGATAAACTCTATCCAGGAGGAATATAGTCTCGGCGTCTTACTTGGTGTAATTACGAAAGGGGAAATTAAGCACCAGCGCAGCCGCCGTTTGGTCCAACCGTCCATCTATCCGTCTGTCGTTCCGTTAACGAGAGATGAGAAGGAACCACATTTCTGATGCTCAAACGACAAAGACGATGACACAAGACGAGCTTGTGCTCCAATTGCCAGTCAACCCAACCAACTACCAGCTTCCTTAGCCTTAGATCTCGGCAATGGATCGAGCCACAAAGCACCCATTAAAAGATCATATCACCCACTGCCGCTTCTCCACAGAGTCTGCAAGATCTCCCCACGAGAAAGGGTAGTAGTGTCTCTCTTTCCTCCGCTTTTCCATCTTCCATATTCTCTAATCTCAAAGGAACACGTTCTTCAAATATATCCAAGCATAAAGAACACATTGTCGAGCACTTATTTCTCATCTCTGTGTTTTTGAATGTCAACATCTTCTTATTTAAAATGGGGGAATTTTTCTAATAATTTTAATGGGTTTTGTAAATACTTTGTTTTGGGTATTTTTTTTCTCTTATCGTAGTAATTCCGAAAGGGACTGCAAAAATTAATCAATTAGAAAAAATTGACTTTGAAAGTAATTAAAATGGGTAGTGTTAATATTGTTCTCTTGCAAGGAACTATGTAAAAGGTGCCACCTCGCTGAATTTGTCAGTCTAGAAACTGCCACTAAGTTAACTAGTTGTGTACTGTCATCAAGTTTATTCTTCGACTCAAGATCCAAAAATCTCTTCAAGTACCAAGTGCATTCTTCGAGTCTCGTTTTTGTCCAATTCAATCAAGGAGATAATTTCTACTATGAGGCACATTTCTATTTTTCTAAGGACTGCATTACCTCGACATGAACGTCAAATCAATAATTCGGTCACTCTTAAGCTAAGGGTTTTTTAATCGACACCTGGACTCCGAATCTTTCACTGCGGATGATTCGAAAACAATTCAAAGGAAATATATTGCATTCTCTGTTTCTGCTAGATTACTTTAAAAAGATAAGTACTCTAAAATTTTGTCCCCATTAAAATTCGCGATTGATCCCACAATGTTTTAATTTTGTTGTAGTATTCCTGAAGACATCTGGATCTACTCTTTCTCTTTGATTCTAATTGTAAAGGATTCAAATAAACACTTCTAATATCTAAATTCTAATACCTAATTTACATTCTTTAGATACATTGATTTTTTTCCATCAGTTATTAACAACATTTATTTTTTGCTATCGACAGGATCGTTTCTTTTTCGTCTTTAATCAAAGTGGACGTAGGAGTGGAACTTGAAAAAGATTATTTTATGATCCTATGTTGCTGTGGCATCAGCTGCGCGTTTCAAGCTGAAGCGAATATTTTGATATCCCAAGCCTGAAAAGCACGATGCCACCCTTTAATACGAGTTAATAATATTCCCCCTATTTTTCGAGCGTCACTATTTTATTTACAAGCCACACGTTTCCAACCTTCAAGACAATGGATTTTTAATTCTTCAAAAACTTTATCTCCAAGGATCTTTTTCTTGCAAAAAAAATCCATTCTTATATAACAAACAATTCTATCCTCACATTAGCAACATCACAAAATTCCTACCATGAATTAATTGTAATTTACTATTCACCATGGACACGAAGGTCAAGAATTTCCAAGTCAAATATTCAAGAGACGAAAAGCATCTAACTCTCAATTGCTATTCAATGACGTTTGATCCAATTCTCTAACGGACAAAAGGGGTTTCATCAAATCAAAAGCTGGACAAAAGCAGTCACACAGCTATAATTATCGTTCTACAAGATTCAGAGAAAGAGAAAATCGAGTCTATGAGAAGGAAAGAGAGAGGTTGATTTAGAGAGTTGAGGTCCTCGATGAGGGAGCTGACTGTGGGCTTCCTTGAGTTTCTAGCCAGCCAAGCAGCTATACGAAAAGCCCTAGACAAAGTTTCCTTCACTCACTAGGTTTCCCAGGCCGCGAAAACTTTCCCCGTTTCTAGGAGAAGCTGGTTTTCTTTGTGTACCACCACCCACCATCCCGTACCCACGAAGCCCTGACCACGTTCGCTTTAACGCTTCCACCTAATTGCAATTGAATTAACACAAGAAATTCTCCATTAATACTTAATTGAAAATTAACAACTAATATTTAAACCGTAATTCCTCTTTTACAAAAAATGAATACTTAAGAGCTTTACCCAATTTTCATTATTTTGTTTATTCATCAATTTTTTTGCTAATTAGTTTACCGAAGATGGTGGCACCTAAGGTTATATGAAAAGAGGGAGTTATGATAGAGACGTGAGTTCGTTTCGGTAATCCGACAGAAATCTCAGAATTCATCTCGCGTTTCTCGCACAACCAATTACAGTATTTTCCAGAAGAGTGACGCAGTTTCTCGGCACTAGTATATCCCATCAGCTTCCGAATCTCTTTCTCACTGCTTCTCATCGACGTTCTTGAAGCGTATGTATGTAAATTAGGAGTCTCGCTGGGTCTTGTAGAAAGCCACCGGAATCGCACGTGGGTTACCAGAAATCTCACGGATGTGTATTCTAATTTTAAACAGTCATGAGAAAAGAGAAGCGTCATGCATTTCTTACTTCGAATTTCTGGATAATCGCCTCTCTCTCAGTCTCTCATATTTTTCCTTCTTTTTCCTGTCTTCTTCAAGATTTCTTTCGAATTTCTTTCATTCTCTTCGCCTCGGCAGGGAGCGTCTTTCCTTCAAGACACCGCCAATATTAATATACGCAAAATGAAAATTAGGCTCGATTTGCATTCAGTAATGGGAAAAGAAGACGTTCCCGTTTTACTGTACAGCGACAAAGAAGGTAGATTTTACGAGACTCACGTCCAAGTGACTTATAATATAAACATTTATAAATATTTACAAACATTGTTGACATTATAAACGTTTATAAGCATTAAGAAACATTTAAAAACAATTATATATTCATAAATATTTGTAAGCAATATAAACATTTATAAACAATTGTTACGTCAAAAAGAAGAAACCCTTTTAAATATACCTAACGTTCATCGTTTTAAATTAGTTTTAATAATGATTCTAATTTGGGATGAGGATAAGTCAATGAGCCTACTAATGTTACGAACGAATAATTCATTTCAAAACCAACAAGAAAGAAAAGTATTAACAAAAATACAATGAATGTAATTAAAAATTATAAACCTTACTTTTAAGAATAACGATTACTGGTGTTGAATTAACTGGTGACGTAATCTGGTAAACTGATCTTGAATTGTTGAGGGTTAGTCGCAAAGGGGCCTCAAACAGTTGTCCTCAATGTTCAGGTATTAGTCCCCTTATTTACACTAATGAGATAGTATATTGTGTTTTGAAAATATTTTCCTTCTTCCAGACGGTTTCAGACACTTGAATTTATTTTAAAATTAATATTTTTGAAAATAGTAAAAATTGCTTTTGGGTAAATAATATACTTTCAAACGTTGTACGTTTCAAAATAATATTTCAAGATAATTTTGTTGTCCACTCTTAAACGATGTACTTTTTCAAAATAATACTTGGAGATAAACTGTTATTCACTCTTTAAAACATACTTTGAGTTCACTTGACTATGCTGTGTTGACTACTAGTTGATTTCCAAAAAATAACTCTCTGCTCTAAATGGACATGCTTCCCCTTTTTATATGAAAATTTCCTCATTAGTCTAATGATTTGTGAATTTCGTAGTGGTTTCAGCCATAATAATAATCTGTATCTTCGATTTTGAATTTCCCGTAATCGTTATTCTTTTGATAATATTTTGAAAATATTTAGTTAAAAGAAGTATATTAATAAGAAGTTAAGGACGTAACACAATTATAAAAATTTTGTGAACAATTATTATGAAAACATTGTCATTTGAGTTTGAAAATCAATACACATAGTCGTCAATGGAGGTCTCACATAAAAAAATCGTTAGAGATAATTGATAAAAATTTTAAGAATATAAAAAATTTGCTTATATAGAATTTATAAAAGGCCTGAGACTGTGTCTAGATTATGCTATTTTTAAGTTTTACGATAATTTTACATACGAAAGTTTCCATTCCGTCTTTTACTTCCGACATCGTTATGCAGTAGATCAAATATTTAACGATATTGATTACACGATGCTTTTTTTATTATAGACACGTAGATGATAATATTTGCTGTTTACGTGAAAAGAAACTGTAAGATTTCCTACATAGATTCTATTTTGAGAACAATTTTTTAATACTGCTTTTTTTCGTTGTTGATGTTAGTCAATATTTTCGTAATCGATTGACGGAAAACTAATAAAGGAAACACTATTTAATTTTCTGTGCAAAGCTTCGGTGTCTTTATCATAAGTGTATAAATAAATAGTTTCTAAAATAGAACATCTACACTGTAAGAACACAAAATGTTCTGTTCCATTTCCTCCATTCAAAGTGATCGTAACATTTAAAATTTTATTATCCTAATAGAATATTGCATGAAAATTTAATATATTATTTTTGGAGAGTGTGGCGTCTCATTAAATTAATGATAGAAGTGTGCCTAAGATGGAATCGTCGACGACGTTGTGCGGTGTTAAGCCAATATCTCTTAGGTGGGCCATAGGCAAGGCATTAATTTAGATTATGGCGGTGGTTCAAGCAAGCTTGCTGTGGCTTCTCGGGAATAGATGATAGAAACTGTGTACGATCTTCGCATCGAAAACCCTCTCTGCAATCTTCCTCATGTATAAGAGGATCCAGTACACACGAGCCACAGGGGCTAAGCCACGATTTTGATGTCTTTAGGAATTCCCATTAAGCCGAATACCAAGAGCAAGCAACGAACCACAAAGTTTTATCATCGTATACAGTGGATAATCAATGGCAGGATGAATCGAATAAGGTCCAGCTCTCTAATCTTATCTTCTCGAAAACCACATTCACTCTTTACTCTGCTTTGTGTAAATTTCGCTCTTCTAAATAAATATCTTATACTCGATAGTCGTCGTGATCTTAAATTTCGATTAGTAGTTTATGTCAGGTCATCAAGACGTATTCTATTTTTATAAAATAATATTTATTGAAGTTTGAAACAAACTCTTTATTGTTTCTAATCAAGGCTTTGGATAGGAGATGCAAAAAATAATCATCTGAATTTTGTCATTCTTCTATTGGTTCCCCACTTACGTGTAATAAAATGTTTATCACCTTGATCGAAAGGTGATGAAAGTTAGTGGTATGAGATAAGTTCCCTTTGCAGAAGAAACCTATAAAAGGTGACACCGTTGCTGAATGAGTCAGTCTAGGACGAGCCTTCAAGTTAGTCCAAAACTGACCACCGAATTAATTTCACGTCTTCTTGTCAGTCCATCAACCGTGACCAAGTTAACTAGTTGTGTACTGTCATCGAGTTTGTTGTTCGACTCCAGTCCAGATAATCTCTTCAAGTACCAAGTGCATTCTTCGAGTCTCCTTTTAGTCAAGTTCATTCAAGAAAATAATTTCTACTGCGAGACACATTTCTATTTTTCAAAGGACTGCATTACCTCGACATGAACGTCAAATCAATAATTCGGTCACTCCTGAGTTGAGGGTTTTTTTAATCGTCACCTGTACTCCGAATCTTTCTCTTCGACTGTCCCGAAAACAATTCAAAGGAAATATATTGCATTCGTTTTTTAGACAACGTTATCTCTTCAACCTCACACTGAAGGAGCTATCGCTTGTTGGTTCAACGCCTCTAAGAATAATTTTAGAAGGTAACTCACTAATAATCTAAAATTTTATCCCCATTGATTCCACAAAGTTCTAATTTTGTTTCAGTATCCCTGAAGATATCTGGATCTACTTTTTCTCTCCGATACTAATTGTAAAGGATTCAAATAATAATGTTAATAATTAATTTCAATTTTAAGTTCCTCTTTCTTAAAACCTGTCGTTTAGGATGAGTGCCATTTACTCTAAGGATAAATCAGAAATTAATTACCGATCCCGGACAATTAAAATAAATAATTTTTTATGTTGCTTTTGTTTTGAGTCATCATCATTATCATTCACTTCGTCATGGATAGCAAAATGAATATTCAGTGTGTATCGTTAAGGCTCAAGAAGTTTGCTGACCCAAGTTTTGTTCCGTTAGTTATTCAAGTTGAATGTAAACATATTCACGATATCCTTGGGGTAATGTGTTGGCCAAAGTTTATTGGACAGATCTCGGCACAGTGCATCGCCTCTAATCCAATAGAGGAGGCGCAACCGAAGATATTTGAGAAATCCGATCCCAGTATCGAATGCTAACTTTGTCGTGCGGCATATTTAAGTAACAATACACGCAAGTAGCTAAAGTTCATTCACTACCTGACACGCGTTTCAAATAGAAATCTAGAAAGTCTTTCCATTCCCAAACCCCCGGTCCATAAACTCTCGATCAATAACTCCCCACATTCCCACAAAAGAAAATTACAACGCAATTATAAACTTTTCCATCGTAATGCTAATATTTTATCTAAATTGTTTTCAACGGGAAAATTTTCTCCTTTGATGGAGAGATACTTTTATACACATAGTATTAAGAGGCATGTTTGAGTTCCATTTCGAATTTGCTTTTCGTGCATCTATGCACCCAAAAGTTTCATCGTTATTACCATCATTATCATGTTGGCTATCAGTGTTACAATTTCCAAGGTAGTGCGCGAAACCCCACAATGCCCACGAACCATTTGCCAACGTGCTCGTTAGCTCGAGTTAATTAATACGCGCGCCAAGTATCGAGCAAACGTTTCGTCAAGGCAGAAGGGGGAGAGAGGGGGGGATGCATTAAGCCCAGTCCACAGAGACATCTGTGTCCTCAAGTCATCCCTCTCGAAATGAAAGGGTCTTAACCAAGACAGTGAATAATTCTCGAGTCTAGAGTTTGCAAATGCTCATTGAGGGATGGATCAATGGATGACCAACGTTCGGGCGACCAAACTGTTCTCACCAAAGGGTCTAAGGCGAATACGAAATTCGAGAGAGAAAACGAAGAGAATGGACAAGAGAGAAATGGGAGAAGGAGAGAGAGAGAAAGATAGAGAGTAGCCAGTGGGGGACATTCAAGTTTGGACAGATTGCCCTATCGCCTTACACTTCGCACATCGACTGGACTAAATTATCCATGAATGACCAATTAACCTGGCGACTGTACCAATTAAATGTCAAACCCGAACTGAATTCGGTTTTCTGCGGTCTGTACCTAAACTGATGGACTTTGACCATCTTCAAAAGCAGTCGCTTCTAATTCGCTAAAGGAAATAATTAAGGGTGGTTACCCCAGTTAAAAAGTCAAAAAGGTCTTATTAAATTTAATTGTTTTTTCTACAAAATCAAAGGAAGAGGAATTGAACAAAAAAATATTTGAAAGTTAAATAGAGAAGATTAAAAATAATTGATAAAACTGAACAAGATTTTGATGAATTCATGCGTGAGTTGGGATTAGAAGTCAAACGAGTAAAAAAAGGGGTAGCACAACCGACCTCACCTTCTTTTTCTAAATATTAAAACAAAAGCAAAATAAATAAAGCAGCGAGATATTTTTAATGATAAGAAGAATTACAGCAAGTAATGAATAAAACTAAACAAGATTTTGATGAATTCATGCGTGAGTTGGGATTAGAAGTTAAAAGAGTAAAAAAAGGTGTAGGAAAACCAAAATATTCCGAAAGTATTCAAGAACGTCCGATGGTGAAAAGTGATAACACTTGTTCGTTACTTTTTTTTGAATTTAAAAAAAATTTCCAGTGCAACATGTTTAGACAGAATAGCTGAAAAAAAACGTGGGAAGAGAAGAAAAAATGCTTTTCAAGAAAACTATAAAGTGTGATATTTTTCTTAATGAAATTTTTGAATTAAAAAAAAGGAGATCTCATTGCTTTTGTTTTGAATTTCCCTTAAGGTCGATTACAAGTTTTTTCACTCAAGGACAAGGTGGTACCAGGACTCCGAGGAGCGAGGAGGCCCCTTCCCCCCTAACGTCCCCCTCCTTTCTCGGCTTGGCGGCGTACCACGCGATGGTACATTTTTAATTACTTACACCCACGCAGCTGCATCGCGCGATGACTATAAATCAAGCGGAGCGCCGCCCAGCAAAGTAATTACAGCTTGAATTTTAGATAATGTTGCCGCAAGCACGGCTCCTCGCTATTGTTTCCCATCCCTGGA